>JH792536.1:117903-144758 GCA_000291705.1 Sphaerulina populicola P02.02b
TCTTCTCTCTCCTCCCTCCTCTCTCTCTCTCTCCCTCTCCCCCCCCCTCCCTCTCTCTCCCTCTCTCTCCCTCTCCCTCTCTAGAGAAGATTTTCGATCAAAACGTCTTCGACCAACGCCACTCCTTCCTCGGAGTCTTTTTCAACCGATTACTCTCAAGCAGACTCGCGACTTCTTGATCATGCAACAACAATCTCTCCTCATAGCCCGCGTGGGCAAAAAGATCCTCGTGGAGAATTTTTGTCGTACTTTTTCCTTGGCCTGCAAATCTCCAATGCGCCGCCGAGCTATGAAGAAGGCCGCCACCGCCGCCGCTGCCGCCGCCGCCAGGACTCCTCCTGATGTCGATGGTCATGTTGTTGTTGTTGTTGTTGGGCGTGTCGTCGTCGTCGTCGTGTGAAGGGTGTCCTCCGTCGTCGACGAGTTTCCATGCGTACAAGGGACCGGCTTGCGCGAGAAAGCCTTTCCAGCGAGGTGCGCTCTGGGGGGAATATAACGGGGGCCCCACTTTTTGCATCGTCATGAGCCGCCAGATGAAGGAGAGGATTTTTTGGTGCCAGGCTTGAGGCTCGACGCCTCGGCCTGCGAGGTCCATGCGTGCACGTACAGAGGAATGGATGTATTCGTTTGTCACGCGCAATGGGACTCCCGTGTTCTTGCCGGTGAGGTAGTCTGTCTTTTGATAGCGGCCTGGAGTTCGCACTTTGGCGCCGGCGAGGGACTGGGGAAACGTGTTGCTATCATAGACTTTTCCCATTGCCCAACCATTGTAGTCCTCGAGTCCGGAGTTAGTGGCGTAGTAGTTGCTCGACTGCCGGAAACACAAGTTGATGAAATCATCATCAAACCTGATCCAGTCGAGTGGATCGAACGCCTTGTTGAGATCTCGTGTATTGCCACTCAGTTGGTCCATCATCCAGGCAAGCGTGATATTTGCCATGCCGTAGTCATCGTATGACCCTCCCACGTTGGAGTGCGCTCCAGGAAACCAGACTTGCTTCAAATTAGTTGTTCCGGTGTCGTCACGCTCCCATATAGCGGGCGAGAAAGGAAAGCGTCGTTCATCCAGAGCCAGGGCGTGGAAGGCATTTTCCACGGCGTTGCTGAGCCGCGTATCGTACCAGCTGTATTCTTTAATGAAGGCAGGCAGAAAGCCCTGGAAGACTGGGTTCACAGGGATACCGAGGGCGCCGACAGTATCCCACACACCGATACATTTGATCTGAGCTTCTTGTGTCAAGCCCAGGGACAACAGATGATTCTTGTACTGCCTCATGTACTCATCGATGGCGCCGAAATCCTTGGAATGTGCTATTGTGGGATCTGGTTGGTTTAGTCTTGCATCTAACCTCTCATCTGGATTGGCTCGACAGTAAGCGTCCAGGAATCGTGGCTTGTAGCCTGCTACACCGACATTCTCCCAATCAGAAAAGCATTCATAGAAATATGGCATCGCCTACAGGTAGTCAGTGTCATGATCGTGGGAGGGAACTTTGTTCGCCTTTTGTGGTCACCTTTCGTGTGAGAACGCCGACCGCAGCAATGAAGCCACCCAGACTTCTCGCTATGAAAGCACCACGCGAGAAACCTATGAGAAAGATGGAATCTGGTCCACACAGATGGTCGTCGGGAGAATAGTTCACTGACAGGTAAGAAGCACAGGATTAGCAAGAAGATCAGGGAATGCGAGCCAGCTCAGCCATGTCTGTCTTCGAACTCAGCACCGTTGGCAGATCGAGAGCTCCCTCCGACACGGAGGCTACTCAATGGCTTCGTCACGTTTCTTTGACTTACTGCCTAGAAAGCTGTATGCTTCCCGTATATGTTCTGACAGTCCAATGCCAGTCCCTCCTCCAAGAACCTGGTCGTAGAGACCGAGACCAGTACCAATACCGCTTTGGTAGTAGACAATTTGAGGATGCTTAGCATCATCTTCGAACATAATCGCTCGTGCGATCCTCGTCACGTTTGACGGATTCTGGAGCTTTCCCCCTGAGTAGCCATTGTCGGCGTCCATCCAGGTTCCATCACAGCACACGATGAGCTTCTTGGGAAGCCTGACCTGGCTGTTTGCCGACTGCTCAGTGGGGCGGAAGGTGGTTCCGTCGACCATGGTGAAGAGAAAGGAGATGGTTGAGAATGTGAGCAACTCCAATATTAGAAGAAAATATATGAGGAGGAGGAGGAGGAGGAGGATGCGGCCCCAGTCCATGAATTAGGTATGATATATCAGTGGCAGGCATATGGCCATGGCCCATGGGTCACGAAAATGAGTCTACATAGGACGTGCATGGGCTGAGGGCGGGCTCCAAGTCTCAGAGTCAGAGCGAGAAGCGGGCGGGCGAGCGGGCGGCCTTTCTTTCGTTGGGCCATGATCGGTGAAGGTGAACACGTTCGAGCATGTGCAAGAAGGGGCATTCATTGTGGGAATGCTCGATTGTTGCGCCGCATCGAGCATTTCTGCACGAAGGAAGGATCCGGTGAGTGAGTGAGTTAGGAGGTAAAGTGATTGATTGGCTTGGCATGGCATGGCTGAGCTGGGCTGAGCATCTCTACATGAGACTCACGAGAGAGACGGGCGGGAGCTGCCGGGCGGCTGACTCCGGTCCAATCATGGCGCGTGTTTTGAGACCCATTACTGACAGTACCCATTGCTGACAGACCTCCGTAGTACCTGACATAACACCTTCGATTGACCGCTGTGACTCTGACTGGTCGCCTATTTATTGTTGTTGTTGATGTTTCTCAGCAGCCTTCGCTACCGAACAACTCACGGGGCCATGCTGTAGCTACATGTATCTGACATCGTAGCCAATTACGTCAATTCCGCGACGCGGCGAGAATATCATTCTTGGAGACATCTACCGCTCTAGTCATCTAAACTCGTAGGGAATCTCGTCGCTTTTGCATCGTATTGAAAGCACACATAACCTTCCACAGGTTCCCAAAACGCCGTACCTCCATGCATCGTGTCGCTGGCCAAACACACCAAAGTCGCTGACGACGTCTAGAAGTCGTCCTCGTCGCTGAATACCTCCTCACCCTTCTTGCGGCGAGCCATACGATCCTTCTTCTTCTTGCGCAGTTCCGACGCAGTCAGCTTCTTTACCTTCTTGGTGTTCTCAATCTTGTTGCCCATCGCATCGAACTTCTCCTCCTCGTCGTCACCCTGAGTCAGACGAGGTCCGGCACCCTGACCTTGCACCCAGTTGTGACCAGATGGAGTCATACGTCCGTCCATGACAGCCCAGACTTCCTCAGTGAGATCCTTGGTGAACTCGGCAGAGTGAGTGATGATGATGACACCACCCTCGAACGACTTGATGGCCTTGGAGAGAGCACCAAGAGAGTCACGGTCGAGGTAGTTGGTAGGCTCGTCGAGGACGATCAAGTGAGGACGCTGCCACGAGCAAGCGGCAAGGACGACCTTGACACGCTGACCACCAGACAGACCACGCATACGCGAGTGAGAGACAAGCTCAGCGTCAAGACCAAAGTTGGTGCAGTGGGCCTCAATCTCCTTGCGGACCAGAGGGCGGAACTGACCACTGGCAAGCGCCTCCTTTTGATCCACATCAGCCACCATCTTCTGGTGAGACTGGATGAGCTCGTTACGTGGAATCCATGCGTTGTCAGCTGTCATCATCGGTGTCCACTTCTCGTTCTTCATGCCGATGTTGTCACCAAGAGCGAAAGAACACTCGTACTCATACGAGTTCTTGAACTTTCTTCTGGAGTGAACACCAATGACGCGACGTTGCGAGCCCTCAATGCGGTAAATGCGGTCCATGGCCTTCTCGTCGTCTTCGGTGACGATCTTGTTGGCACGGTCCATGGTCTCGCGATCCTCACCAGTCTGGAAACGCCATTGAATGTACTCCGATGGCGTCTTGTCGAGGTGGTGATCGATATGTGCGAAAGCGTGCTGCTTGATGTAGGCGATACGGATGTTCTCGTGTTGGTAGACATCACCCTTGGTGGGGATGAGTTCACCCGTGAGGACGTTGACCAGAGTCGACTTTCCAGCACCGTTGGGACCAATGACGGCAATACGGGATCCGAGCGAGCACTGGAAGGTGACATCCTGAATTTGTGGCTTTGGTGTACCCTCATATTGGAAGCTCATGTTGCTGACACGGACAATGGCCTTGGCCTTGGTCTTGACACCCTCGAGGAAACCTGGCTCGGGGAACTTGAACTCCATCTCGGAAGCACCGAGCTCGTAGTAAGATTTGGCTGATGGCACACGCTTGACGAACTCGGAGAGCTTGCCGCGGTAACGCTTCAGCTTGAAGCGCTCGTAGTGGATGACGTGCTGCACGACGTTGTCGAGGAACTTGCTGTCGTGAGAGATGATGATGGATGTGCATGGCGAGGTAGTCAGGTAGTCTTCGAGCCACTTCACGTTCTTCACGTCCAAGTGGTTGGTGGGCTCGTCGAGCAGGAGAATGTCAGGCTCGGAGAAGACAGCACGCGCAAGGGCGAGCTTCATCTTCCAGCCACCAGAAAGAGCAGTGATGACACCGTTGACTTGCTCTGGCACGAATCCGAAGTCGTCGAGGGTCTTGCGGACCTGGTCCTCTGGAATCTTGATGTTAGCCTCTGCGAGCTTCTTCAGCGTCCACTCGATCGTGGTCATCTCAGTGTCGTCAGAGTCCAAATCGTGCTCAACGTAGACAGTCTTGACTTCGCTCTGCTTGGGGAAACCCTCGACCTGCTCGTTGTTGATGGCGCGCATGAGAGTGGTCTTGCCGGAACCGTTGGGTCCAAGGAGACCATATCGCTGTCCCTTCTTCAAGCGCAGATGCGTCTGGTTGAGAAGGATCTTGGCACCGTAGGCCAAGTTGAAGGTGCAGTTGCAAAGGTCAACACCCTCCTCCTCATCGGGCTCAACCTCGTCCTCGGCGAGAGCGCCGGGAAGAGAGCGCTTGCGAAGCTGGTCGACAATGCTGGCGGCGTCGTCGCCAACAATTGCGCTGACATATGGGAGCAAGTGTGTTGTCCAGCTGACTGGCTCCACCTCCTTCTCGTCAATAAGCTGGCCACCGATGGCAGCAATGTATTCCACGATGGTGCCGAACTTCTCGACAGCATCCTTGTGCTTGTAGCTGAGAATGTCCTTGAGCTTGGCGAGGACAGTCTCAACATCCGAGTCGTGAGCGACTTCGGGGATCTTGCCGTCCTTAACAGCACCGACACGGATCAAAGTGTCAAGAGCCTGCTTAGTCTTCTCACGGGCTTCAGGGTCAGCCAAGTTCTCGTTGTTGTGGTTGAGTTGTGGCATCAGCTTTGGCAAGAAAGAAGCCACAATGTTGGGGTCTTCGACCAGCTTGCACATGTTGTCAATGATGACAGCGGATTTACGCTTGATGGCAGTCTCACGCTCCTTGAGACCACGCTCGAGCAGAGGCACCATGATGGCGAGGGTGGGCTCGTGCACATCGGTGACGAAAGTGGTCGCACCGAGCAAGTGAATCGTCTCGGGGACGTTCTCTGGCTTGGAGATACACTTGATGAGCTCTGGAATGAAGCGCTCGATATCCTTGTTGACAATGAGCGCACACACTTTCTCCATTGTGCTGTATGCCTTCTTCTTGACTTCTGGTTTGGTATCCCACATGGCCTCAGAGACGATGGGGATCAGGTCTGGGACGCGGTAGGCAGCCTGTGCGGAAGCGCTCTCGGTGAGAGCCTCGATGCACTCGAGGTCGGTCATCTTTTCGGGCCACTTCTGGGCAGTGCGGATCGAGTTGACAAAGTGTGGAATGAGGAGCTTGACAGCGTTGGCGTTGACGGCTTTGGTGATGGAAAGGGCGGCGTCTTGTGCGGCGACCTTGACGGCGGCCATCTTGTCGCCCACGGCGGCGAGCACGGATGGGAGGAGCTGCACGAGGTATGGCTCGACTGTGACGGAGACATCGGAGTGCTTTGCGATGGTGGCGATGGCTTCACAGGCGTTTTGTCGGGCGCCAGCGTCCTTCTTGTTGTTCAGCATCTTCTTGAGGCTGTCGACGGCCTTGGTAGGCGCATCGGCCTCCTGGATGTCGCCATTAATGAAGGTGGCAATCTCCTGCGAGGCGCCTTTGGCCTCGTCGGCGGTCTTGGAGATAGAGAGCTTTGTGAGCAGCTGCTCGAGCACCTGGGCGCTGCCGGCGTTCTCCTTTGCCGCTTGAGACATGATGTGTGGGTGAAAAGAGAAGGTGGTGGTTTGGGGGGAGACAGAATTTCAGCGAGCGAAACGACTTTTTGTGCGATCGAGGGGCAGCCGGGAGTTTCCGAGGATTCTAGCGTCGCCGCGAATTATTGGTGAAGCCGAGCCGCCCTGAATTTATCCGCTTTTCTGTCTTTTTTTCTTTTTATTTTTTATTTTTTATTTTTCTCTTTCGCCTGGACCGACTCTGAGTCTGTTGTGCCTCACTCACTTTCAAAATCCAAATTGTTGATAATGCAGCATTCGTGTGGCAGTTTCAGCAGAGGTCGTCGAGCGTGGTGGAGTGAGGGACAGTAAGCAAATCGGGCGTGGTTTGCGATGTGGCCACCTGTTGCTACAACTACCACCTGCCTACTACTATGTACTCCACTCTGCGCGAACAGAAAAAAATATTATTATTATTATTTGTGTGTGGCGAGCGAAAATCTGATTTTTAGCTTCTCAGCAACCGTTGTTCGTCACGCTTCTGACTGGTTGAGCAAGCGATACGCTGCGTCATCACTCACTTTCTCTTCTCTTTTGGGATCAAACACTTCACTTCCAGTCTTCTCAACCACACATGCGACAATCTTGAGTGCCTACTGTACCTTACCTCCTAGGTACATGATATTTCTCACACTCTCTTCGGGGTCGATGGGGAAATAGTTTCGGCCAGTATGCTACAAGGTTCTCGAGTCGGATCTTCTTCTTCTCCTCCTCCTCCTCTTCCTCCTTCGTCTGGTTTGCACTCACTCCAGACCTCGATGCCATGTCGTGACTAATGTGATGTGATGCAAACTGTGAAATGTCTGTCTGGCTGGCTGGGGGAATCGGAAAGTGGAGTGCTTTTGAGGCACCCGCAGTACCTGGTGAATCACCACCAGCCGGGTGAACGTGGACGACTTACAGATGCAGTCGGCGGTTCCTTCGCGAGGTGCTGGTCATATCTCAACCTTGAATCACACCTATGGCACCTGACGGTCCGGGACGATAAAGCATGTAGCTTTTGCCGCTGACCAGCACGCAGTGTAGAAATGAATACATACCTACCTACCAGGTACCTAGGTGTCTTTTGGCCAATATGTAACTCGCTCCAGAGCATCAACTCTCTCTTTTCACCGCTCTCGATGATGAACCTGGTCCCGCAAATTCATTCACAGTGTGATTTTCCCTGTCTTCCTCATGATAACTGACAAGAAAGTAGCGACTTCCACTGCTGACTATGCGGCATCATCAGAAGCTATCAAGGTTTCCAATCAACCTCGAAATGTCCCTCGGGAAAGCTTTTCTTGCAAACCACTTTTCGGAGCTGTGTACGTCCGGAGACCTTGGGTGGATATGATTCTTCAAGAGAGCCACGGTCCTATGGCGAAAATTAAGATTTGATACCGGTTCGGGCTTTGGTTTTCGCTTCGATTCTATCGAGGTCGGGGGCAAATACTGTATGACTGCATAATGAGCTCGGTCGATTCTTGAATACTGTAGCCCAAAGCGTACACACAGAGAGAATTCGCCAGACTTTACTATGATCATAGAGCGTGGCGGATCTCACTGTGTGTGTGTGAGTGAGTGAGTGGCTCTCCCAAGACCCCCCTCCCAAAAGAATCATCCCTTACCTTATTCCTCTCCTCAGGATCTGATGCCATTCAAGCGCAGAGCACAAGAGTACGATAGTCGGGACCCGGACCGGGAAGGTCAGCAGGGACGACTTTAGCATTTCATGACAGGAGCCCTTGGCGCAAGCCGAACGCAGGTACCATCCGGATTGCCGCTCACGTAAAAACTGTTGTTACCATGGGGAGAGAGGTCTTTATTCTTGTTGTCAGGCGCAGAAGCCTACATCTCTGAGGTACCGATTGGTCGCCGCTCTTCGATTGCAACGTATGCGTATAGCGAAGATGGTGGGAAAGTGCGCCGCCGTTGGGGCATCTCGAATTGGAGATCTTGATCTTCATCGTGGGAAAGTCTACCAGGTAGCTAGCGAGATTGTGAGCAGGAAAGGATGCATCTTCGCCGTATTGGGTCCGAGTGTAGCACGCGCACAATAATAAGTTTTGGTGAGGACATCTTTTCGAGGTAGAGAAATTCGAAAAGCCGGCAGGCTCGGTCCAGCTTCGATAATTGCCTCTTTATATCCTTCCTACCCCCCCAAGCTTGTTGTCGGCAACGCTCTCTTTCATCGTGACATTGACCACGCTACTTTACTCAACTCCCATCTGCGATTCAATCAGCAAACAAGAACGGAGAAGCTTCGCAACCACCAAGGCGAACCTCACAAAGACATGTGCAAATCACAGACCCGGACCTACGGATGCGGCTGCACGTCCCGACATAGACTCAGCAGCTGCCGCAACAAGAGTGGTCACTGCCAGGGGAGCTCGTACGATGATATGGCCATCAATTCCGAAACGATGTGCGCCATATGCTTGAAGGGAGACGTCATGAAAACTTTGTTCAAGGAACGTTCCCACGCACGTCTGGATGCCTTGAGACGCGGAGAGCCTACGGTGGCTGTGTATGAGCGGTTTGGTCGGGCGAGGATGGCTGTTCAAGCGGCTGTACCTCGTAATGAGCCGTGGGATGGAAAGCCGTTGTCACGGCCGGAGAGGAAGTGGCAGCCGCCGAGATCGAGTCCGCTGAAAAAAGAGCTCCGCATGGAGGGTGAGGAGGAAGCGAAGGACGCGATGAAAGCCGAGCCATTGGCGCGTTCGAAAGCGGCAGTCGAATCTACTGCCGCTGTCTCGGAGCCGGACCAGGAGGAGGAGCTCATGCAAGTGGACGGACCGTTGCAGGTTTCGGTCGCATCCCCGGCACCAAGGGATTAGTATGCGCTGGGTTGCGGCAAGAGAGCAGAGCATAGCTGCAGGTGCAGTCCAAGGGCGACCAGCGTGGACTTATGCCCCGACTACCGCTCAGATGTCGCGCAACCAACGCGAGAGAAGGAACCTACGCAACCTGGAATGGTTCTTCGAAGGCGAACGAGGTAGTCCGAGAGTGGCGGAGAATACGCCAAAGGACAGAGAGTCGGATATGAGTGCAGTTCGCGAAGAAAGTGGTTTCGTGCGACGTCTATTCATCGTGATGCCAGTAATGTGAACGAACCATACATGCAAGTCTTGTATGCTTCTCCACGTCCTGCCCTTCTGGCCTTTTGCTGCACGTTATAGCTGAATGTAAGCATAGCATTTCCATGTACCAAGCTGCTGGCACACACATGTCAATGCAACTGCCACCACTTCCCCTCCATGTCCATGCTCATCTGATCCTCCGCAGCAACAACCTTTGTCCTCCTTCCAGTCCACATCTCCCATGGTCGCTTCCCAAATTCCCCCAGTGGCCACACTAAACACGTGGCGGTGCCCAGAATCAAATTGCGAGAAATGGGACCATAGGCATTACTATCATTCGAACTGCGCCAATTATCCCCTTCCACCCAAACGTGTCCCTCAGGAACCACCACCCTCCCGTTTGCCCGCTGGAACACCATATCCCACTTCCTCGCCGCCTCATTCACCGCCCCATTCAACACATCGTCCGGCCTCCGCTTCGTGTCGAGTAATACCGTATCTCCTGCTAGGGCCACGACGCGTTTCACACTCAGCGTGTCGGGTTTATGCGGGGTGTTGAAGAAGACGACGTCTCCGCGTTGGAGGTGGCGGAGTGGTTGCCACTTGTTGAAGTAGACGTAGTCGCGCGTGCCGTCCACGCGGTAGTTGGGCGAGAGAGTGGGTTGCATAGAGGCGCCGGAGATTGCGAGGATTTCGAGCGAGTTCTCGTTGAAGAAGATGGAGCCGCAGATGATGAGATGCATAGGGAGGAAGATGGATCGGAGTTGACGGCGCCAGGAGGATGAGGAGGAGGCGGCCATGATAGTATCTGTGTCCAAGGTAGTGCAACACTGGTGTGTCTAGCTCTGTGTCATTCCTTGAGATGATTGACGGACCATGTTGCACTTCTGGCTTGCACTCGGCGGTAGAGCAGGTAGGCTATAAGGGGGATGAGCAGCAGAGGCGCGAGTTGTAGCTTGTCCATACCACAATACTGTAGTGTTTGCTCCCCACGGTATGAGCAGCACTACATGTAGTTGACAGTTCTAGTCTCTCCACATGGACCCCCACCTTCCAACCTTTCCACCTTCAACATTCAACCTTCAACCTTTGCTCCACACACAACACACACCTTCCCTTGGCCTTCCCCAGCCTGCATCTTTCCATCTCTCGAGCAACATAGGCAATGTCGGTATATGATGACCCGGTCATGGAGGCAACATTGGCTATGTTGCTGCCGCCGTCGTTCGATGACATCGACATGATCTCCTACTTGGACGCGACGTTCGGAACAAACGTATCCTACGACGACAAATCTCCTCTGCACGATTTGCCCATCATCTATCGCCTCGAAAATAATTCATACAAAGGGAGCCTCGATGCTGTGAAGGAAGCACTTGCAGAGCTCCGCCGCCTTCCAGAGACAGAGAGGCGACGCGACAATCCTTATGGGCGGGCCCTTTTGTGGGCGGTAGAACAGGGCCATCAGGATGTCGTAGCATATCTGCTATCTGAAGCTGTTGAACCTTCAACTTCTGTGGTTCGCAAAGCCATTCTGATGAAGATCACGGCAATGCTGCAGTTGCTCGAAAAAGCATGGGATATCAATAAAGCGTTCGGATGGAGCGAACCTCCAGCACTTGCTCAAGGACACCTCAGCGCTTTATCGGATGTGTTGCTTACGGAGAATCGCTAGATATGCCGTCAAGGACGCCGACCTTACTGTCTGGTTTTTAGCCCACGGCGCTGATCCAAATGCTAGCTGCATGTTAGGCTTAACTCCGTACTTTCGCCGTTCGAGACGCAGACCTCTCTATTATCGAGATGCTGTTTGCTTATGGCGGCGATGTTCAGCAAGGCTATTTGCTTCACGCAGTGGTCTCGCGTAAACGAGATGATCGCAAGGCTATCTTAGAGTACCTGATTCAAAAAGGCGCTCCAGCAAACGCGGTGCAGTTCTATGACCGGCCAGGTATCTACCGAATGTAGGAGGCCTTCGGATCGGGCACTGCTCTCCACTATGCTGCTGCCGCAGGGCGCGATGATGTTCTTTGAGTACTAATAAGCTACGGGGCACGGCTGGACATGAAGGACTCGTGTGGTGATCTTGCCGTTGAACTGGCAGAACATCATAGCCATTATGGTGCAGCGCAGTATTTACGACAGCAAGCTGCTCGACGACGTTCGGTACTAGCTTAGCGGCGCCTACAAGCCTTCCGAACACTCAGACACGCCAATTGGAACTTCGAAGGTAGGGAGCAGTGGCCGGTCAAGCTGCCTGCTGATCTTATTCTTAGTAGAACTACGCGCGCGGTCGTCTGATGAAACCACTTCGTTATGAGTCTCTCGGCCAGCGTCTAACAATCAAGTACTCTTTAATGCGTGGTAGCTCAAGAGCGACATCTTTTATCGTCTATATGGCCGTCACACTCCAAGGAATCCGCGGCCAGCCCGAAACCGTTATGGTGCTTATGAACGAGGTCCGATCAGCCCTCTGGTCCTCTGTCAGGTACCTGGCAACAGAACAGCTCAATTCATGCACCGCAATAGCCATTCTCTCCAACAAAGCTATTATCCTTGCGCACATTGCCCCAAGGACACCGGAGGTCGGTGGGGACGAAAATATGCAGGCCCTTATACACTCGATTACCTAGCACTATAACAAGGCAAAGGGACAAGGACTTTTCCCGCAATCTACCACTAGCATTGTCCTTACAGGTGTGTATTAGGGCAGCCTGGCACTGCCTAGTCAAATCGATATAACCAGAATGATGCTCGCCGGGCTTGGTCTGCCAATCATAGTCAAGGAATATCGCGTACGCTGGGCGGCTGATAGTCGAGCAGCCGGAGAGACGTCGATGATTATTGAGCGCCGCGACGGCACACATCCACGTGTTAACATCAACGATGAATTACTGCCTCGAGAGACTGGAACCCGAGAAGTAGAGGAAGAGGGGACTACAAGGGACGAAATGGAGCAGCGCATAAACAATGCGACTTCTGCTTTCAACAATCTCCGAAGACAAGGCTTCACACCGGAGGACGCACGAGCACAAATGGTTGCTTCGCTTTGTCGAGCAGGCCGGAGTCAATCTGCTGCAACTAACGACTTGCATGTCATTTTAGCTATTACCCGTTTACGCGCTCAAGGTGTGTCTTTGGACGATGCTCTCTCTTATATGGTTGCAACACTTGTCAGTCAGGGCAACTCCGCCCAAGCTGCCAGAGCTCGGGTCAGGGAAGCTTTTCGATAGATTAATCCTGAAGACGAGCATTGTCTGCTCTGTCTGAGCTTTCCAGCGCACCGTGTGTTCGCAGATACATGTACCTCGTATCGCAACTCGAATTCTGGATTATTGCTGAATCGGCGTAATGCTGTGGAGAAGAGTGACATGTGACCAAGGAGGCGAAGAGGTATGTGACGCAGAGACCCTACAGCTTAGCTGAGCGTGGGCAGGACACCGAAGCTGACCCGGCGTTCAGGCTCATTCTGCGATGCCTGTTGTCCTTGATCTGGTGCCGTGCGATGTTGCACTCAGCGAAGTGGGTGAAAAAAATCGGCAGAGCAGGGAGGCAGAAGTAGATCGACAAGACTCTGCTCTGGTGGACTCGTCGTGTGTTATGTATCACCATCAACAGGTTCATCATCGGAAATACGAGCGCCTCTTTCCCGGAAGTCCGCGGCAATTGGGTGATGCCACTGCGAAGAGCCCAGATTGATTGGCCTCCACTCCCCCCTGCGCCTGACCTACAGTACGCTGCGCTTCGGAGGTCGTTCCGTGCCAACTACGAGCGGATACGAGTAGTATAGAGGAGGCGACGACGGTACATAAGGTATTAAGTAGCGTAGAATGATAATGAACACTGTATACCTTACTACTACAAAGGAAGAGAGGTGAGGTTGCCTCGGTCTAGACTGTCCTATTAGTGAGTGACTCGAGCAGCGCATCTCCATCCATATCGGCGGCAGAGTTCCCATTGTTTGGATCAGCTCGGCGCTGTTTCTAGAGGAACTAGAAGTACGGCGTCGAAAGGATGATGATGACGATGACAATTTCGCCAGACATCATGGCGACGGACATGGTGTCGCTCTTCCACTGATCAAATACCGTAGGTACCACTGACAGACAACAGTCCGTCTTTTGCTGCAGCAACACAAGGACCTGGATCGTGGCTATTCGCTCAACTAGCAAATCCCAAATCTGATGGATTTCGGAGGTTGATTTGGTATATTGCTACAGTTAAGTAGATTATAACTTGGTCAGGAGAGACGCTAAAGCTGTTGCCGAGTGGGAGATTCAGCGCATTATACCCTGTCATGGGGATGTGAGTGAAGGAGGAGGCAATGCGGTGTGGGAGGAGGCGTATAAGTGCTTCTTGATGGGAGGGTCAAGACCTGATGTGTTCGGATCGATGGTGGATCGTATGGGGTTGGTGAGGTTGGTGAGACGGGTGTTCTTGATGTGAAAGCTGTGCACCTCTACCACAAGCCTAAAAACGCCTTTTTTTTCGGGAGTTGCAGATGCGATGAGGGAAGCCTACTGTATGTACTCAAGACACTGTAGCTTCACGTCATATTGATGAGTTTTGATCATTGCCTATCAGTATCTACTCTCTTCGGGTGATTCTTGCGCTTTCGTGATCCAATCAGCTCTCTCTCTCTCTCTTCAAAACATTCATCAACACGGCACCGACCTACCTGAACCCTTGATAACCCGCCAAAAGATGTCCAACACCATCGACGACGACAGCGTATCCATAACACCCCCACGCAAGAAGGCCAAGACAGACTACTACTCCAGAGACGTCAACTTCGATGTACTCGCGAAGCACGATGCCGACTTTGCAGCAATATCCAAAAGTGCCAAACAAGATGGCTGGATAGACTTTCACAATCCCAATGTCATACAGTAAGAATGGATATGAATGCCAATATTCAGCAAGTAGAGCCGAGAAGCCCACAATGATGATTGATACACACAGACAACTCACCAAGAGTCTGCTCAAATACGACTTCGGCCTCCATCTCTCCCTGCCAGATGACCGCCTCTGTCCACCCATACCTGTTCGCTGGAATTATGTCCGCTGGATACAAGATCTTCTCGACACGACCTCATCGACAAGTTCCGAATTGTACGACCCAGAGCGCAAAGTCATGGGGTTGGATATCGGAGTCGGCGCGTCATGTATCTACTCTCTTCTCGCATGTGCGAGTCGCCCCGAATGGCATATGGCCGGCACAGATATTGATCCTCATTCCCTCGAATACGCAACACGAAATGTCCACGCGAATGGTTTCGATAGCCGCATACGACTGACACAGATGACGCCTGAAGAAGAATTGATCCCCATCGAGGCCTTGGATGTCGAAGAAATGGACTTTGTCATGACCAATCCACCTTTCTACTCTTCCGAACAGGATTTCCTCGCTTCATACAACAACAACAACAACAACCATCATAATCATGACCACCACAACGAAACCAATCCAACAACGCAAACCGGCCCTCTACTCCCTTCAGCAGTCTGCATCGGAGCCCCCAACGAAATGATCTGCGCATCGGGCGACGTCGGCTTCGCCACTCGCATCCTGGAGCAATCGCTCCTCTTACGCACTCGAATCCAATGGTACACCACCATGCTCTCCCACATGCATTCCGTACAACAGATGACGGCCAAGTTGAAAGCGCACCACATTACCAATTTCGCCGTCACGGCGCTACATCCGGGCCACAAGACGAAACGATATGCCGTGGCCTGGAGTTGGAGAGATTATCGTCCGCGAAATGATGTGGCGAGACATGGGGAGTTGGTGTGGGATGTTTTGCCGTGGCCGACGGAGAGGACGATTCGTGTCGAGGGTTGGGCGAGTGTGAGGGCGGTGGGGAGGAGAGTGGATGAGACGATCAAGGGGTTGAAAGGGGCGAGGTGGGTGTGGAGGGAGTTGTTGGACGCCGGGGTCATGCAGTGTAGGGAGAATGTGTGGAGTCGAGCTGCGAAGAGGCAGAGGATGTTTGCGGAGCGTGCGAGAGCTGCTGTGGGTGGTGGCGAGGGCGCGCAAAAGGGTGAAGATGATGATGAGGGTGCTGAGGATGAGGATGAGGATGGAGTGGTGGCGCTTGCGGTCAAGATTACGTGTAGGAAAGAGGAAGTGGAAGTGCGTTGGCTGAGAGGCCAGGACTATGCGGTGTTTGAGAGCTTTTGCGCCATGCTTCAGCGTACCTTGGCGGGAAAGCAGCGATAGTCGACTCAGAGAGTAATCCTACTTTTCTGTACCCATGCATCCACTCTCTCGAGTCCTGTGCTCTCACTCCTACTCTTGTGCCTTCTTTCCCCCGCAATCCTTCTCCTCCTGCTCCGTTACCACTTAGCATCCTTGCTCGCGAGGAACGTATTCAAGACCGCCACAGTGTGCTCCAAACCTTTCAACCAGTCATTGAGTTCTTTATTCACGCGTGGTTGATCATCCCCCAGCTTCGCATAAAAGTCCTTTCTATATGGGGTAGCAGACATAGCAGCGGAGAAGATAGGTTTGACGATGAATGAATGGTGTTGCTTGAGCGTTTTGCCATAACCTTCGCGGAACGACACGGAAAGCTCTTCGCTGGGTGTATCGACGTTTCGGCGGAGGGATTGCGCGGTGAAGTCGAGTCCTCTGTGGAGAAGTTGGAGAAGAAGGAGTTGATCAGCTCAGCTGTTGCTGCGCCCTTGTGGCCCGCGGTGTCCTTGTCTTTCTTTGCAGATGGAACAACAGGACACACTCACCTGTTCAACCATAGGAGACCTTCAGTCGCGGTGTGTTTCTTCGTCTTGAGCTCGTTGCGCACGAGATCCTGTAGCGTCTCGCTCTCGACAGGTGCTGCCAATTGTCTTTCTCTGATTTTCTTGATGTTGCCGCCCATATCGTTCTTGACGGGGTTGAATGCGACGCCGCCGAGCACGTCAAAGAGTTGGGTGAGAGCCTCTGCTGCTTCCAGGAATTCGGTGGTGTTGATGGCATTGTCCTTGGATTCGTCGATAGTGACATCGTTGAAGGACTTCTTGCCGTCGAAGTAGGTGCCGCCCGGTGGGAATGCCATGATGATGATGGGTACTGTGGTGTTGTGCTTCTTTGGGAGATGGACAAGGACGGGAGGTGGTGTGTGAGAGAAGCTGAATGGACCAATGCTATTGGTGTTAGGTAGGAGGTATTGCTGAATGCCTGAATCCAGGGAGGTAGCTCCATGTCCCGCCACACGTGATTCTCCAAGGCAGTGCCCCCCCTTCCCTTCCCTGCACCGTCATGACTAGTGCCAGTCTAGTCTAGTGGTTTGAGGGGGACACTTTTCATCAATTCTGAAATAGGCACTGTACGAGCGCTTCTTACTAGGAGGCAATTATTATCAGCCTTATCAGGTATATGATATATCGTAATTCTACGTAAGCAGGCAGCGGCAGAGTCGAAGTAGTAATCGCCGGTGTCAGGAGAGATCTCGCTGCGGTTCGGGCCTCCCCATTCGGTGTTCCTCCGGCTGAACGATCAGCCTATGTACCTCCTACTCTTCCTCTCATACCGATGCTGCTATATACATGTACTGTTGACCATCTCCCCCCGTAGGTTTATCGATTGTCCCATGTTGATAAACCCCCCCCAGCTTTACCACATTTGTAGCTACTTCGACAGGCTCCGACCAAGAAGCAAGTCACCATGGCAAAGACGTATAATATTGCTTGCATACCCGGCGATGGCATTGGAGTGGACATCACCGAAGCTGCGGTAGAAGTGCTCAACCAGCTCGCCACAACAGTCGGAAGTTTCTCCTTCAATTTCACCACCTTTGATTGGTCCTCCAAAGCATACCTAGAACGAGGCTGGTACATGCCAGAAGATGGCATGCAACAATTGGCAAAGCATGATGCCATCTACTTTGGAGCAGTGGGATGGCCTTCGGTACCAGATCACATCTCTCTGTGGAACCTCATCCTGCCGATCAGAAAATGGAACAACCAATATGTGAACGTGAGGCCCACCAGAATCCTCCCAGGCACCACAGCACCTCTGGCACAATTGCAAAAGAGACCTTCCGATCTGGACTGGGTCATTGTGCGTGAGAATTCAGAGGGTGAGTATGCGGGCCAAGGCGGAACTACTCATGACAACTCGCCACATACCGTTGCTACTGAAGTCGCCATTTTCACACGAGTCGGCATTGAGAGGATCATGCGGTTTGCGTTTGAGACTGCAAAGTCTCGACCCAGGAAGAAGCTCACTATGGTCACCAAGTCGAATGCGCAGAGACATGGCATGGTGTTGTGGGACAAGGTCTTCTACGAGGTAGCCAAGGATTATGAGGGTGTGGTTGAGCATGACAAGATGCTGTGGGTGATGGCATTCCCGACCGATGCACGAGAGCTTCACAGCCATTGAGTCGGATCTTCATATTCTCCGAACTTTGCTGACCTTCGACGTGCTCCTCTCTCTAGGGTAGATGCCATGACTGTAAGAATGGTTAACAAGCCCGAAAGCATGGACGTCATCGTAGCCACAAACCGTAAGAGTCTCACCTACTTATACCCGTACCTACCTACCTACCTAAATCCCGTGAGAGAAAAGAAAAACAGAGTGTTCACGAAATACCTCTCGAGACCACGCTAACCAACAACACACACCATCGACATAGTCCACGCCGACATCTTATCCGACCTCGCAGCAGCTCTCGCCGGCTCCATCGGCATCGCACCCTCCTCCAACCTCGACCCCAGCAGACAATATCCCTCCATGTTCGAACCTATCCACGGCTCGGCACCAGATATCGCCGGCCAGGGAATTGCCAATCCCGTGGGAGCATTCTGGTCTGCAGCGGAGATGGTGCGATGGATTGGTGAGGGTACGTTGGACGATGTGGCGGAGAAGTTGATGCGGGCAGTGGAGAATGCGACGGCGAATGCGAAGACGCGCACGAGAGATATGGGTGGTGAGGCGACTACGAAAGAGGTTACGGAGGCTGTGGTGAAGCAGATTGAGGTTGTTTTTGGGAAGCAGTAGTAGGTCTTTTTTTTCCCTTCTCTCTCTCTCGCTCTCTCGCTCTCTCTTATTCTTCTTTGTACAGGAGAGGTAGTAGTAGTCCTAGAGCAGAGAAAGAAAGTCAGTATGATGAATGAGAAACTACAACATGTACCTGCACCATGTGATGATGACCAGTTGACCACCACCTCAGCTGATATCACCATCACCACCTCATCTCACCTGAGAATCTCAAAAAAAGTCGACATCGAGATCAATCGAGCACGATCCCCCTCGCAACATGGATAAATGTACATATACCTGTACCCTAGGTAGACATCATTCCTCCTCTTATCATCAAAAAACATCAGCTGAGAAAGGTAGGTAGTAGCCTACCTAGTAGGTATGGATCTACTGTATCTAGACAGACAACCTCCTTCATTCGGTCTCCGCTGATTGATCTAGGTAAGGAGGAGGTAAGGTAAGGTACCTAGGTAGGTAGACATTTGGCTTCACAATTTCACTGTCAACAAACCTGCGCCTCATCATTCTCCTCATCGCCTACACTTTCCATACCTACTATGTACCTACCTTACATATACCTAATCAGTAATATGGATCACATGTGTATACATGTAGATTTAGACTTTCGTACAAAAACATCACATGTACAGTAAGGTAGGTAATCATGTATGATGTATGATGTCCTACATACAAAAGAAAAACATGTGACTTTCTATGTTATGTTGTTGCTACTTGTTGGTACTTACCTTACTTTCCTAATCCGACCCTAAACCCTTTTCGGGAATTGCAATTTCTACTCAGACTGCTAGGGCCTGTCTTTGCCTGCCTAACCTCCCTTCTACTGAGGTACGTAGTCTGTAGGTACATGTAAGATGCAACGGACGAACAAACAAACAAACAAACGTACTGTACACGACGGTATATGTATATATGTATGTAACCCTCAAAAAGCTACCTAGGAGGTACAATGTATATAAGGGTCTGTCTGTAAAAGGCAATTAATTACTCAGTCCTACCTCCTACCTCCTACCTCTTCCTAGAACTATCCCCTCGGACGTTGTCTCGTTTTACAGTTTTGACACAAGATGGAATTTCCTCCAATAGCCGAGTTCCGAGTTCTCCGCATTCTCGGTACCTCCGGTACCACTAGATTGGTATTCAATTTCTACCTCCTACCTCCTAAATCAATCAATGGGATCCAAGAAAAAGAAGATCACATCAATGATGATGATGATGATGATGATGATGATGATGATGATGGTGATGATGACATGATCGTCATTATCAAGCTCTCGTTTATACACAGGATACCTTACCTTACCTTACTGTAGGAGGTACTGTACATGTATCTTGCGACAGGGCATTCCTATGTACCTTACATAGGTACATGTAGGTAGGTAGTCAACTCAAAAATGAAAAGGAAGAGGAACGGGAAGGAAGTGTGGTATAGATGTATGTAGTCATTCCGAAAAACGCCGTTCTTTTCCCTGTATTTGTCCTCCCTTGCGAATGAATTGTGCGAGAAGCGAATGAATGAATGAGAGAGTGTCGGATGTAGGAGGTACATGTTTTCTCTGCCTGGCGGTGTGAAAAAAAAAGATGAAACAACATGCAGTACCTCCTACCTCCTACCTCCTACCTCCTACCAGGGGTTGGGCGGTTCGTATTTCTTCTCTTTGTGATTCTTTGGGTTGCAAAAGACTAAAGTTCCCAATGCGTCATGTGATGAGTGTGCTGTAATTTACAAAGAGTAGGTAGGTAGGTATGTACCTGTATGGACTGGATTGGATGGTGATGGTGATGGTGATCACGATGAAGATGATGGGAAGGTTGGATAGAGGGAGGGAAGGAGGGAGAAGAGCAGTAGACGATCATCATTACAATGCAAAGGAATATGCATCTCTCTCATCTTCGCAGATAATTTCTTTCTATGAACTGGACGCTCATGCTATCATCATTCATCAAGTCATAATAATAATAATAACAATAAAGATATTGATAAAAATAACAATGTTCATCACTCTAGTCTCTGGCAAATCAAAGCTCGCGTGTGCTCTCTCCGGGCCATAATAAACTCTGTGATGAAACCCCTGATCGCACCTCTGAATCAAGTAAGGCTCCTCACCACTTGTTGCTGTCACCATACGAGCTGCCTCCGTGCGGCTTATTGTGATGTTTCTCCTTCAGCTTATCTTCACCCTTCGAACCTAAGAAAGCACCAGCAAGCGCGCCGATAATGCCATGACCTGCCTTGTGGCCGAGCAAACCACCACCAATGCCGCCTGCCATGGCTCCCATGAAACCGCGTTCGCCCTCTTGTGGGTTGTTCGGATCTCTTGGGTCTTGCTGATAACCATATGGGTTGTTGGGGTCGTTCGTGGTTGGTGCATGTTGTTGCAAATAGTTCTGCTGTTGTGGAGAGTAGTCCTGTCCGTAGGAGGGTTGCGCCTGAGCGTGATTAAAGCCACCGGCGTTTGGAGGACCTCCGTATGTGGACTGGCCCTGGTTGTCGTAACCTGAACCATATTGTGGCGCTGGTGGTGCGCCATAGCCTCCGGGCTGGCCGTAGGGTGCAGAGCCGTACCCACCCTGGTTGTTGTAGCCGCTCTGGTCGTAGGAGCCCTGTGGCGGTTGCTGAGGCTGGTTGTAGGCTTGGCCACCATATTGCTGATTTTGTTGCGAGTACGGATCGCTGCCGTAGCCTCCTTGCTGGCCTCCGTATTGAGGCGCGGGTGGGGCTTGTCCATAGGACTGGTTGTTGTAGTCGTAGGGTCCCGACATGGTGCGCGAAGCTGCAGATGTCGAGTGCCGGATGAAGGAAGATACGTTGATGTTGGATGGGTGATGTGCCGATGGTTGGTGGGATGGGGAATAAGGTAGGAGTGTCCGACGCAGTGCAGGATCTTCTTATATTTACCTACGTACTGTACCCCTCCACACTGAATTCAGTCGAGGCCATCACTTCACAGCTGAAGGAAGCAGGCGGAGCAGATGGCGACGTCGTCATTGTCCACACCACTGGGGCAGCTGCTGAGCTCAGCCTTACCAAGCCACGCGGCTTCAGCTCAGCCGACTCCCGCTGCTTCCACTTCTTTCCACGGGCACCTACCTCCTACATATGTACCTCTCCCTTACTGTCGGTGGCTGCACCTTCTCGGTTCCTCATCAACATGCGCGCGCTTTCCTCCCGGACGTGCAGATTGTACTTGCCGCTCGGAGGCGTGTCGGACGCGTCGCGTTCAGATGACAGAAGGTACTAGACAGCATCACGCCACACCTCCCGACTCCCGAGTGCCGACCCCACTTCCCACGCCAGCTGACAGCCGCCTTGGCCCTTGGAAAGCGCTACCTCCAGAATCAGACAGATGTACCTGAATTGAGGCAGCCGGCCTTCTCACAATCACAACCAACAACCACCGGGGCTTCCAATAATGCCGCCCCGCCCCGCCTCACCAACGACAACTTCTGCAGAAGTGGCATGGCTGGCTGGTGGTGTTGGCGCTCCCATCACCAGCGAGATATGCGAGGCGGGCGACCCGGACGCCGGGAATCAATCATGCGAACCCATCGACCGAGAAGCCAGGCTTCAGACGCGGCTAATATACTCTAGCCGTCCTCCACATACAGACTACAATACACATCCCACAGCCGTTCAAAATCTCGATGGTCCATCCGCACCTTGAGAATTACCTGAAAGAGATTAGTTTCCGGGGCTTTGGTGCAGAACTCGCTGTAAAGAATCTAAAGATCGCCAAAGTGGAGTTATTGCACGGTGTGCACCCTGTAAGCAGTGGAATAAGGGTGCTGATTACAGATTCCTATACATAGGCTGCACAGGGGGGTGCGGATAGACTATCGAAACGGAGGTGTAAGGTGTGTGTACCACGCCAAACGCGGGCTCGCGAGGAGTCTCGTGGCCTGCAGACATGGTGGCCTGCGGACATGGTGGTCTCTGACGCCTGCGTCGCTGCGAACATGATCGTCTGCATCGGGACATGGCCCTCGCTGTACAACAGTACTGTACAGTATAGGCTGTATAGTCTCGGACTCTGACAGTATACTGTATACACGCACGCTGTGCGCGGGAGAAGGTAATGTACATATCCATGTGCCGCCTCTGACAAATACGAATTGACATGCTACCTGGTCAGTGGTAGGTCCAGGTAGCCTGTAAGATAGCAGCAGCACACTGAGCACAGTGGTCAATGAGGCACTCAGGCACTGGACTTGGCGACTTGCTTACCATGGCCATGCAGGTGCGAATGCTTGGCGCTCGATGCCCCAGGAACGTGTACAAACTCTATCAGGGGAACGTTCAAGAGGAGACCACGGCCTCAACATGAAACTTGTTCGACCTCGTCTGTGACGTGCAGAGCCATTATTTGCTGTGCAAAGTGCAAAGTGCAGAATGAAGAATGACGGACTGAGAAGGCTGAGATGAGAGCTGCCGAGTCGTGTCTGGTGTGGTCGGCCAGTACTGACTCGTCGTTCTTAGTTGTCGCAGGGGACTTCGTAAAGGACCCCGTGCGCCCTGTAGGAGGTACGGGACTCGCCTGAATCCCAGCAATCCTCAAAGAAGTTCAGCAGATCCGTTTCAGACAAATTGGAGATGGAACCTTATACTCTCTTGCAACCTCGACGAACCAGGAACCAAAGTGTCCCAGAGCCTGATCCCCGCTGCGACATGGCCATATGCAAGAAGGAGCGCTTGGCAATGCGATACCGACCCCGAACTGTTGCGTTAGACCGCAACTTGGTTGCAAGCATGTCCTTGCGCGCCGCTGATTCATACTTTGGGATCAAACGTAGGTTCACCAGAGGCGATTCTAAATACTCCCTAGACCCTGTCCTGTCTGTCTTGAAATTGGGCACGATGACGATTGAAATCTCCCTGTTGCTGGGCCTCTGAATAGCAAAATACATATGGGATCGCACCAATCCTCGATATGAGCCGACTACTCCACTACCGGCTTTCTCCTATGTCCATCTCGACGGCGACTGGCGTTACTTCTCGCTTCCTCACCTCTACGCCGACAAGCGCTGCCAGCGAAGCCGGATCATGAAGTATCGCACTGCTGCCATCCTATCATCATTACACTAGCGCGCGGTCTAGTGCTTGAAACCAGAGGTTGAACCTTTGGCCATTTATCACAGTACTTTGGTGAAGTTCGGTCTGTCACCAGCGACCATTACCACACTAGCGCACGGTCTGCTACTGTCGTTGAAGCAATTGCGAGTTGAGATGTACTTCGGTGAACTTGGGTCTTGATCTGGAACTCCTTGGACCGAACAGCCCCGGGTGGTCGCATATAACGGTCGCACCGATGGAGATCCAACAAAGACAAGCCGACCAAAACAGGTCAAATCAACAGCAAGGCCAAGGCAATCAGAATTCGAACCAGCAACAGGGCCAGAACAACCAGCAGCAAGGCCAGAACCAGCAGCAAGGTCAACCCCAACAACAAGGCCAAAACAACAATAACAACAACCAGCAGCAGCAAGGCCAGAACCAACAACAAGGCCAAAATAATAATAATAACAACAACAACCAGCAGCAGCAAGGCCAGAACCAGCAACAAGGTCAGAACCAACAAGGCCAAAATAATAATAATCAGCAGCAGCAAGGCCAAAACAACAATAACAATCAGCAGCAAGGCCAAAACAACCAAGGCCAGCAGCAGCAAGGTCAGAACCAGCAGCAAGGCCAGAATCAACAACAAGGCCAGAACAACAACCAGCAGCAGCAAGGCCAGAACAACCAAGGTCAGCAGCAGCAAGGCCAGAACAACCAAGGTCAGCAGCAAGGCCAGAACAACCAAGGTCAGCAGCAAGGCCAGAACAACAATCAGCAGCAGCAAGGTCAGAACAACCAACAAGGCCAGCAGCAGCAAGGCCAGAACAACCAAGGCCAACAGCAGCAAGGTCAGAACAACCAACAAGGCCAGCAGCAGCAAGGCCAGAACAACCAAGGCCAACAGCAGCAAGGTCAGAACAACCAACAAGGCCAGAACCAACAAGGCCAAAACAACCAACAAGGCCAAAACAACCAACAAGGCCAGAACCAACAAGGCCAAAACAACAATAACAACAATCAGCAGCAGCAAGGCCAGAACAACCAAGGTCAGCAGCAGCAAGGTCAGAACCAGCAGCAAGGCCAGAACCAACAAGGCCAAAACAACAACAACAATAACAACCACCAGCAAGGCCAGCAGCAGCAAGGCCAGCAGCAGCAAGGCCAGAACCAGCAACAAGGCCAGAATGGGGACCGCGGCAACGACAACAATGACAACGATCGTGGCAACCAAGGGCAGAATGGAGGCAACGATGGCAACCGTGACAACAATGGTTCTCAACAGGGCCAGCAAAACGGTGACAACCACTACGGGGGCAACGGCGATTCCCAGAACGGGGACCGCCAGTCTGTGGACTCGGGCTCGGGAACGACAGGAATTATAGCCGGGAGTGCCGCAGGTAAAGTTGTGCTTTGCATCGAATGTTGACAGCAACTAACTTTGTCCAGGCGCCGTCGTCATAATTGTAGTGATAGTTTTCATATGGTGGCGCAGACGTCGTGGGGCAACATACGGAGATATCGTACGCTTCAGGAGACACACGCCCACCGTTGTACCCGAGCAACATGACGACGAAAGTGGCTTCGCATCGATGCCAGTGTATCGCAACAGCACCTACTCTGTGCATAGATCACCAGCAGACGCGTTGACCAATGTCTCGGAACCACCTGAAATGATAACGTTAGCACCACCTGCAGTGCCTATGCCAGAGATGTCACAACATCGCGGCTCTGTGACGGAAAGCACGTTGTGGAAATCTGCGAATCCTCCTCTACCATCTCCAGAGGAGAAGAGCTGGCCGTTGACGGACACTCCGACTGCCATTATCGCCAACCAGCCACCTCGATACGAGCTTAGCAGAAGCACAAGCGGCACCGGTCTGGTCTGCAAAAAGACCGCTGATGGCACTGGCAGCGGAGACAACACCCCCATCGCAACCTCTCCCGTCGAGTCTCGTCGTAGTGGACGATGGTCTTGGAACAACTCACAGGCGCCCAGCACCCCTCGCGCTGCCGCCTCCAACGCCAGAGCATCTCTCACCAGCTTGACGTCGCGTCACTTTGCGAACTTGATGAGAAGCCATGCTACTCCCAAAGAGGATACATGCAAAGCCACTGGACCTCCCAAATCCGCACTCAAGAACCACGCGACCACGCCTGTCCTTGGCCCGCCTCGGCCAGGACGAAAGATGTCCCAGACGTCGGATTCGACTAAAGAAGACACATCGAGGGAAAGCAGCAGCACGGCCGCGGTATCACCCGTCCTCGAGGCAAGACCACAACACTACCGCTGGAAGTGAAGATGACGGTGATGATGATGCCAACAAGCCAGCGAGCGAGCGATGGAATGGATGCAGGCCGTTCTTTTTGTTTTCTTCTCGGTCTACGATTCAAAACGCGCAAACCCAACAGCAACAATACTCTTTGTGTCCTATCCTTTCCTTCTCCTTGCACATGCAGTCTTTACGATATGATACCCTAGGGAGGCTTTTTGCGTTTCGCTCCCCATACTCGTTTTGCCTGGCGGACGAATTTGGGGGGATTGAACAAAAAGGCAGAAACACTACCTACTGCGCGCGCGCCCGCCCGCCCGCACGCTCCGACTGCTATGTAATAATCGAAATTGGAACCACAAAACAAAAACATACCTATCTACTTCTTACCTTATACATGTATACATGTACTTGGCTGCTGTACCTGATTGGCTCATTGATCAGATTCCATGCATGTACTTATTTACTCTCTCGTTGCTTCTGAGGAGGGGGGAACCCTTTTTATTTCTTTTGTGCTTTTCTTTTGTTTTCTTTTTCTTTTTCCTTTTGTCCTTTTTTTTTTCCTTGTCAAACAAAAAGAAAGCCCTTGTCAAAATCAGAATGTATTTCGATAGTAGTAGTAGTAGTACATAAGGTCAGGTAGATAGACTGATTATCTACCTAGGTACCTAGGTAAGCGAAAACCTCCCCCCTCCCCGCCCCCTACACGCCTCCCTCCCTAGGAGTTAGGTATGCTCTGGAAGAAAAAAGCGAATGTTGGCGTGTTGCCTGCCTGCCTGCCTGCCTCCCTCCTACTACCTAACCTGTAGTAATTCATCATCATCATCATCATCATCATCACTATCATCATCATTATCATCATCATCGTCATCTGATTGTTCTTCTTCTTCTTCTTCTTCTTCTGCTGTCTCGCATTCAAATGGGTATCTCCGAAGGACATTTCAATTTCCACCACCAACCACCACCCACCACCATCACCATGACCATGACCATGACCAACAAAAAACAAAAGGCTCTCATCAAGTCGTTTTCCTCCTCCTAGGTACCCCAGGTAGAGATAGACACAGGTGGAGAATGGAGTATATATATAAAATGAAAAGGTCTCCAGTGCGCTCTGCGTGAGAAAGCCAAAAAGAAAAAAATAAGAGAGAGAGAGAGAGATAAGAAGAGTCCTCGTCCCAGGTTGTCGGCGTGATGGGATATTTTCCGACTTGATCAATATAGCCCCCAGAGAGAGGGAGAGAGAGAGTGTGTGTGAGAGAGAGAT
>JH792536.1:147148-162109 GCA_000291705.1 Sphaerulina populicola P02.02b
GGGGAGGGGGATATCGCGAATACCAGCGGAATGGCGGAATGGCGGAATGGCGGTGGGCGGTGGGCGGTGGGCGGCGGTGGCTGTTTTGTGTGTGTAGTTGGGTGTGTTTTAGCCACCTACTTTGCCGGCACTTGGCTGAGTGGCTCCATGCCCGTAGACGAGCGGCAATCCACAGCAGCGACCAGGTATCATGTATGTAATACAGCCAGTCAGCCAGCCAGCGCAGAGGAGAAGAGAAGGGAGAGGGAGAGAGTGAGGAGGAGGAGCAGGAGGAGGAGGAGGAGGAGGAGGAGGAGGAGGAGGACGAGTGTTTGGCAGGGCGAGAGAGCGGGTGGCCGCTGGGGCTTAAGGTTAGTCCGCTGTGTAACGGTGATGAAGTGCGCGCGCTGCGCTGCGCTGCGATGCACATTGATCGTCGACCATTAGGAGCATTATGTTGCATGTTGCACTGCGTCCGCTCCCCTCCGCTCCCCTCCCCTTCCCTCCCTCGAACGACAGCTTACCTCAGTCCTATTGTGCGCCAGGTCTCGCCGAATGGCCATGTCGACGCGGGCACCGCCGCTGGCCACTGACCACTGACCACTGACCACTGACCACTGACCACTGACCGCTGACCGCTGACCGCCGACCGCCGACCAGCCAGAGACAATGCATCCCATTCCGGGCTTCCTGGCAGGCGATGCTCGTCCGTGGGCTGGTCGGCCGCCGGGTGGTGATGGGCCATGGCGACGAACATCTCCTTTAGGAATGAAGTCGACACCAGCAGCGCAGGAAGAGCACGATCGAAGAAGTGGGAGAGGTGCAGGGGCCGAGCACGCCTTCGTCGCGCGGTGATTGGCTCACAGCGGAGCGACACAGCGTGCGAGGCCCGCATAGCAGCATACCTAAGCTTGAGACACGACACCACGTCTGGAAGTTGTAGCACATCGTCGTTGTTGGATACAGGAAAAAACCTTCCATCACCCTCGGCAGCCCAGCCCAGCCCAGCCCTGCCCTGCCCTGCCCTGCCCTGCCCAGCGCCATCCACCGTCGGCAACCACCAGCGGAGCCGCTCCACCTCCACGCAGCAGCACCATGGGCAAACGCAGCTTCGCAGAAGCAATGGTGGCGTCGACAGGGTATCAGAACTACAAAGACCGTTTCGGCACGCGACAGCGAGGCAATGATTGCCTAGAGAGCCCCCCGACGGCACACTGGAGATGCAACCTGGTATGTGCCACGGCGGGATGTCAGTGTGCGATTGCCACGCCCGCCCCGGATCGTCATTCATTGCTAAAGGCGACTCCCAGACGGCCTTCAGTCAGAAGCAGAATCTGTACTTGGTCGCCTACGGCTCCGACGTCTATGTCTATGTGCCACAGTACCCTACGCAGGCACTCCCGCACGCACCTGCACTGATTGTTCCATCGCAGCCCTCTCGCCCTGGCCTTCGAGGGACACTCGATCCGCGCCACCCACATTACATCAACGCTCTTCTTGTGGAACGACTGGGCAACGAAGAGGTCGTTGCCGCTGTGAGAGATGACGGAGATGTTTCAGTCTGGCTCGTTCGACACGTCATGCATGCAGTGGCAAGGCGAGCGGAAGTGGGCAGCAGTCTGAGTCCTGTAGCAGAAGAAGTCAAGGCCATCTTCCAAGCTAATGTAGGTCAGTCGGCCTGGGGTCTGGCAATTCATGCGGAAGCCCGACTGATCGCCGTGAGTGCCAATACGCACCGAATTTCGCTCTTCAGGTTCGGCTTGGCTCGAGAGGAGGCAACAACGAGCAGAGAAGTCACTTCGAACGATGATGCAGCCTCATCAACATGCCAAGATCGAACCGTGGATGTCACACTCGAAGTCTTCAATGGTTCGTCCAATATTCCCCATGTCGCTTTTTGCAATACGGGCGACGACCCTCAGGGTCGGTGGTTGTTGACCACCGACATTGGTGGTAATTGTCGAGCCATCAACCTGGATGTTATGCAAACGTACCAAACGTTTCGCTTCGTCCCCGTGTCGAACTACTTGGAGTCGCACGATCGTTTCAACGCAGGCTGGGCTATCTTCTTTCTTGACAGAAGGTCCTTCATACCGGAAGACAGCATGAACGCCGCTCTTGGCCTGGAAAAAGGTGAACGATTGCCAGGTGAACAAGTGCCAGGTTTGCACGGCAACCCGCCAGTATGGGACATCTCGGCCACGGTGTCCCATGTTCCACGCTGTGCAGCCAACTTCTCCGCGAGCAGGCGGTGTGGCCGGCGTAGTCGTGAGAGGCGTTCCACCTCCATCGCCAGTCCTGGTACCAGCTCACAGCTAGCACGGGAGGCTGCAAGCTCTCCAGAAAATGCATCAGTCTCAGCATCAGATAGCACCATGATGGAAGCCGAGAACGACCATGTTGACCCGGACATCCACGACGACAATTCTGACGATTACGACTCTGACGATTTCCGCACCTACACTGCGGGATTCGCGTCGGACGATGAGAGCGATGACCACGTGTACGGAAGATCAATGTACGAAAACAAACCTCGAGCTGCGTACCCACAGCGCAGCGTATGCGAAGGGCTGCCGTGTCCCATCCTTCATGCCAGTGTGCGAAGCGTCTACCTCCTACAGCCGCCCTCAAACCAAACGCCCACCGTGGGCTTCAACAATGCGCTACAGCAGCGTGTTCCAGCAGAACACGGTTGGCTGAATGCGTTTGAACGCCTCAACATGCACTGTTATATCCCTGCGATCGGGATCGTTGTTCTAGCATCACAAAAAGGCCGGGTGATGATCCTGTCGCTGTCCCGGTTTTCCAATCGTACGACATCGCCGTGGTCGTTGTCGTCGTCGTCGTCTCCCGTGACAGTTGAAGAGGGTCGAGCCGAGGGGAGGCATACCATGTATACCATGAGGAGGCAGACCGTGTATGCAATGCGCATTGAGCACATCTTACCCTTTGATGAGCAAGAACAGCAAATGCACAGACCATTCCAGCCTCTACATGGTATCGCGACGTCTCCTGTGCAGCAAGGTACTGCACTGTTGCCTGAGGACCAGTGCCGGTGGCGTTTGATGTTGATGTATGCTGATCATTCGATTCTCAGCTACGAGATTAGTAGAAAAGGCTCGCACGACTCGGCAGTCGATATTGGCAGTGTACTCGTCTGATTCAACGTAGTTTTGCAGAATCATGGACTATTACACTGTGCATATACAGTCAATATATATATATATTCAGTCTCCTGCTGCTGTTCACCTAGAGCCACGCTCTATATCCATCCGATATCCCCAAACGCCTCGCTCAAAACGGCATTTCATCCCAAGTACCCCGCCTTTGTCTCCTTTCCACTCTTACACCCCAATCGGCTGCTGCTGTACAATCTGCTTCACAGTCTCCACCACAGTCTCTCCCGCCGCCGCCGCAGCAGCAGCCGCCTGACTCGCGGTCCCCTCTTGTGCAACGGCCTCCACCACGGCCGTCCGATTAAAAGCCGTCTGATACGCCGTTTGCGCCCACTCGGACGCGACATCTGCGGCGCGCGTGGCCGTGCCATATAACGTTCGCGAAGTCGCCATGAGAGCGGCGTCGCCAGCAAAGTAGTAGTATGTTCGTCGCGACATGGTCATGATGTGATTCGGGAGGTAGATTACGCTGGCGATGAGCAGCAGGGAGAAGGTGAGGAAGAGGATGGAATCTGCGTGCGCGCGAGAGAAGGAGGGAGAGAGAGATTAGCATGGATAGATGGATGGATGGATTGGGGAGAGAAGGAAAGAAGGAAAGAAAAGGGGGGGGGAGAGAGGGGGGCTTTTGCAATGCTTTTGTTTCTTTCTTTCTTGCGCAAACTAGTTTTGAGTAGAAAAAGGTAGAAGAAGAAGAAGATTGGGGGTAAAGTTTTTTTTATAAAAAGTTCACGGGTAATGGAACGTACTAAAGACGAATTTCTCGGTGGGAGTGAGCATGTAGAGGGAAAAAGTGACTTCGTATTGGTAGTTTTTCTTTTGTAACCATTTGACGAAGCCGGTGGGTTGGAAGAGGAGGAAGCCGGCTGTCAGTGCGAGGAGGGAGAGGCCGGCGGTGTATTGCGTCGTTGAGTCGGAGAAGTCCATGGTTGTAGCAGTTGTCAATCCGATCGAATCAGTTCAGGTGAAGGAGGAGGAGGAGGAGGAGGAAGAGGAGGAGGTTTCGAGAGGCTGTATGTTATGGTGTATAGGCAATAGCGAGCACTTCGCAAGGATGGGATGGTACGGCTGGCTGTGCGCGCGGAAGTGAAGAGTTGTTGTTGTTGTTGTTGTTGTTGTTGTTGTAGGTGTGTGAAATGTCGCGAGATGGAGGTAGAACAAGTCGGGTCGGTTAGAGTTCTATAATGGTAAGGTATTGAATCAGGGTCCGAACCGGGAGATGAAGGCTCCGCTCCGATGGCTCCGCTCCGCTCATATGTGATAAATCAAAACTTCGGGTAAATCTCAAACTGCCAAGAAAAGACGGGACGGCCTCATACACATGATACAAATAGGGACGGACACACACACACATATCCTCGGGCACGAGAAAAAGCTGAAGCCTAAAGGCAGGTCTACAGGTTACAAGGTGAGATAATGGGACCCCTGATCTATTCTCACGCCGGCGGGCTAGGTCGAATCGAAGGTGGAGTACTAGAACCAACATTATTCACTTCTACTTCCTACTCTCCAACCTCATCAAAAGTCCTTTCAACTTCCACAACATGCTAAGCTAGGTAGTAACTAGGTATATGTAACTAACAACGATGCTATACCAAGTCATGTGGTCAGTGAGCGCTGCTCTTCTGCTGCAATCTCTTGCTGTAGCGATAGACGTTTCCACTCCTCGCATTCACCATCTTCCTTCACTACGAGAGCAGGCTCAGATTCAAGATGGCTGGCGAGAAGAGAGAATGGCAAACATTCCTGCCATCCTCCGCAAGCATAACGTTGACGCCTGGATCGTGAGCAAAAGCACGTCCTCGGCGCCCATCAGCTCCCATCACTGACCCTCCACCAGATCAGCCAACGCGAATATGGCGAAGAAACCGTCTTCTGGTCCATGAAACATGCTGAGCAATTCTCCGCTCGAAGAAGAACGCTCTCCATCTTCTTTGCCGATGACAGCTTCGAGGGCTGCGAGTCGCATACCTGGATCGATAATACTCCTCAGGTCTGGTCCAACTTACACAACGTCCTACGCTTCTGCGATCCTCGTAGCATCGCCATCAACGTAGACTCTGATATCGCATTCTCCGGCGGCCTCCACGCCGGCGAATACGAAAAGCTCCTCGCAGAAGTTCCATTGCCGTGGAAAACCCGCTTCGTTTCCACGCCACTGGTCGCAGTCGAGTATATTGCCACCATGCCCGCATCGCGGCTGTCGTGGTATCACAAGCTCATGGAAACGGCCTGGGCAGTGATCGACGAAGGATTCAGCGAGCGCGTCATCACACCGGGGCAAACCACCACCGAAGACGTAGAATGGTGGTTCCGAGAAAAACTCCAGTCTCTCAATTACACCACCTGGTTTCATCCCGACGTGACCATCTTACCCGGCTGGATGACTTCCACAACCCGCTCCTCCCCCAAACCCTCCACCATGATCATCCAGCACGGCGATCTCTTACACGTCGACTTCGGACTCACCGCCCTCGGCTTAAACACCGACACCCAACACCTCGCCTACGTCCTCCCTCCCGGCTCCAACGACGTCCCACAAAGTTTCCTCCAAGGCCTCCGGCAAGGAAACCAGCTCCAAGACATTCTCAAATCCCACATGAAACCCGGTTTATCCGGCAACACGATCCTCTCGCACGCTCTGGCAGAAATGCACTCGCAACACATTTCGGGGGGGAAAATTTACTCGCACCCGATTGGTGATTGGGGACATAGTGCGGGGACCTTGATCGGTATGACGAATTTACAGGAGGGAGTGCCCGTGTTGGGGGATTTGCCACTGTTGAGGAATATGTATTATAGTGTCGAGTTGTCGGTGGAATATTTTGTCGAGGAGAGGAATCAGACTATGGTGTTTCCGTTGGAGGAGGATATTTATTGGAATGAGGAGAGGGAGGATTGGGATTGGGTGGTGGGGAGGCAGGAGACGTTTCATTTGATCAGGTCGGAGGAGAAGGAGGACGAGAAGGAGGAGGAGGAGAAGAAGAACAAGAAGGAAACTTCCGACGGACGGTTTGTTGTACAACAGGTCTAAAACAAGGGAACGAGAAAAATTGAAAATGCTCTCTCTTTTTTAATCATATTAAATCATGACTCGGTATATCTGCTTACAATATCTATCCATCCTCATTCATCATCATCATCATCATTCTCACCCACCCATCATCCTCCCCGGATCCAACCCCCGCAGCAACCCCTTTCCTCCACTCTCCACCCTCCCCTCCATCAAAAATTCACTCATCACCTTCCCCGTGCCCGGCCCGTTCTGAATCCCCCAACAAGTATGCCCCGCCGCAATCCACAACCCCTTCACACCCGGGATCGCACCCACCAGTGGCGAAGAACTCCCTCGCACACTCGGCAAATAACACGCCTGTCGCGCCGTCACCTCCCCATTCCTCAACTCATCCGATATACTCGAGACGAAATCGACGATATCCTGACAGCGAGTCGCGTCGACTTCGACTTGATCGGATGAGGGAGGCAGGGGCACAGACGTGTCGCCTTCGCCACACGCGTAGATTTCATTGTTGGGGCGCGCGTAGATTTCGGGGCTGACGACCGTGTTGCTGTGAGGGCCTTTGGACGTGGAGGTGGGGAAGTGGGAAGGGAGTTTAATCTGCGTGAAGAGTGCGTAGGGGGAGACGTGGGCTTGGATGGTGACGGAGTGAGCTCGGAGGGCATCGATGGGTGCTTGGGGATAGAGATTTTTGGTCCAGGGCCCGGCGGCGAGGAGAATGTCGGTTGCCGGGAGGGTTTCTTCTCGACCGGTGTTGGTGTCTGTGTATGTGACGCTCTCGACGGCAGAGCCGTTGTTGTGGTAATTGATGCTTTTTACGGGGCAATGAGTCTTCACTTGCACACCCTTTTCCTGTGCCAAATCTGCCATACTTTGTGTGAAGAGCTTTGGATGGACTTGTGCTGTGCTACTCGGATCTCCCATCTCCTCATATGACCTCAGTGAATCTTGTGCAAGCCAATCCAAGTCCCCTGGAATACCCATCGCGTCTCTTTTCGCACTGCTCTTCTGCTTCTGCTTCTTCTTCGGTGGGTTCTTCTGCAGACTGACATCGTCGACCTTGCCTCCAGCGCCATACTGTCCATTCGCGTTCGTGCCATCTGCACTACTCTCGTCCTGGGCCTTCTTCTCGGGCAGTTCTCGACCAATGCAATCCACCGACCCGCAGTGCACTGCTCTGTAGCCCCATCTCTTCGCGCCATCATGCTCGTTCGCGAGCTCCTGGTGCAGCTTGTAGCTCAGGGGAACGATACTGCTGGGGTACGCCCAGAGCGCCAGCAATCCACCTGCTTTGCCGGACGCGCCCCCTGCGACGACACTCGCTTCCAGTAGTGTGACCTTGTGCTTACTGGGGTCGTATGAGTGATGCCGAGTGAGGTAGTATGCGCTCGTACAGCCGATTATACCCCCACCGATGATGACAATATTCTTCTGCTCGCTCGTGGAGGCCATAGTGGCGAGAGCTCTTTGTATTCGTGGCGAGGTGAAGTAGGTTGCCAGATCAGGTAATACGGTGCGTGTTCTGAGTGCCACGATTGCGCATAACGTCCAATCCTAGAGCCTAGAGGACGGTTCGCGGTAAGCAGTAAGGTAGTAAGAAACTGTACATACCTGCATGAGGTACAGGTATGTACATAGGGTATGGTATGTAGAAGACCAAGTTCATTTACGTCACATCTGCAGAGCTGCAGGTTCAAGTTCCTAGGATGGTGACCCACACGCGGAGCAGAGATCCATAGCAATGCTTGATCATGAATTGCAACTATGGTATAGGAGGTGCTGGCATGTGATATGTCATGAAAAGGACTATTCTACGTCGCTGTGCACAGACACTCTTGGTATGCGCTCCATAAACGAGCTTCATACGAGGGCTTCGCGATAGTGGTCAAGGAAAGCGTACAATTGTTCTTTTGTCATCTCGCCATAAGAGGCCATACATCAAGCATAACAAAGCCGGAGTCTAGTAGCAAATGCTGAGTCTAGTCGAGCAAGATGGCGCCCGCCCGCCTAGAGCCGAATAGCTGTACTACCACATCTCGCCGCATTCGCTCTGCCAACGCGCCATTTTGCCATGCTACATCGTAGCAACCGATATGTCCTCAGACAAAGCCAGCTACTCACTGCCATTCCCATCACTCGCTCATGACGCTGCCGGTACCGTGTGCGCAATGATTGCCAAAACTCTACGCAGTACGCGCTTAGAAGCACTTGCGGTGGACAATGGATGGGCCAGACTCGTCGTACTCTTGCTTTGAGATCCACATCTGCTGGAAGGTCGAGAGCGAGGCGAGAATGGAGCCACCAATCCACACAGAGTACTTGCGCTCCGGTGGTGCGATGATCTTGACCTTCATGCTGGATGGTGCAAGAGCGGTAATTTCCTTTTGCATGCGGTCGGAGATACCCGGGTACATGGTGGTACCACCAGACTGTAATACGTTAGCTGGAGGAGATCAAGCTTACGGAAGCAGCACTTACCATGACAATGTTGCCATAGAGATCCTTGCGGACATCGACATCACACTTCATGATGGAGTTGAAGGTAGTGACGTGGATACCGCCAGATTCGAGACCAAGGACGGATGGCTGGAAGAGAGCCTCGGGTGCACGGAAACGCTCGTTGCCGATGGTGATGACCTGTCCATCGGGCAGTTCGTAGGACTTCTCGAGAGACGAGCTTTGGCTAGCAGTCTGGATCTCCTGCTCAAAGTCGAGAGCGACGTAGCAAAGCTTCTCCTTGATATCACGGACAATTTCGCGTTCAGCGGTGGTCGAGAAGACGTATCCACGCTCAGCAAGAATCTTCATGAGGTAGTCGGTCAAATCACGACCAGCCATGTCGACACGGGAAATGGCGTGTGGAAGCGCGAAACCTTCGTAGATTGGCACGACGTGAGTGACACCGTCACCGGAGTCGAGGACGATACCGGTGGTACGACCAGAGGCGTACAGGGAGAGCACAGCCTGGATGGAGACGTAGAATGCCGGTGCGTTGAAAGTCTCGAAGACAATCTGTGTCATCTTCTCTCTGTTGCTCTTTGGGTTGATGGGGGCCTCGGTGAGAAGGACTGGGTGCTCCTCTGGTGCAACACGAAGCTCGTTGTAGAAGGTGTGGTGCCAGATCTTCTCCATGTCATCCCAGTTGGTGACCACACCGTGCTCAATTGGGTACCTCAGTGTGAGGATACCACGCTTGCTCTGTGCCTCATCACCAACGTACGAGTCCTTCTGACCCATACCAATCATGATACTATGCTCTTGTCAGAATACAACGGCAGACTCGAGGAGGGTGAGTCGCATACCCGTGGTGGCGCGGTCGTCCAACAATGGAAGCTGTCCCAATGTCAGCTTTTCCGCCCCGCGCTTCTTCGTCCTGGATCTATCATCACTTACGGAAGACTGCTCGTGGCGCATCGTCACCGGCGAAACCGGCCTTGCACATACCAGAGCTACATCACGCGGTCAGTCTCTATTCCTCGCGTTCGAGTGTCCCACCGGCCGCTTCGTTTCGCTCGCAGGGTGTTGTTGATGACGTCGAGAGCGAAGCTGACTCGTGGTGTCGTCGGCGGTGGTGGGCGACGAGAAGGCGCGTGCTTACCCATTGTCAATGACGAGAGCGGCGACCTCTTCTGTGGATCACAATGGGAGTCAGCGCAATGAGCTTTAGGGGCAGTGGCAGTCGGTCTAGGGGCGGATTGGAGGTATGCAAGGCACGGGCAACAATAGGAATTCCTCGAGCTTACCCTCCATGGCGGCGGTGTTTGCGGTGAAATAGAGTTGCTGAAGAGTGCGTGGGTGCTCGGGTTAGGCCTCACGTCGATGGTGCGTGGGTGGTGAGAGATTGAGTCGAAGAGTGGAAGTGGAGGTTGTGGGTTAGTCCAAAGCTGGGTGGTGGTCGGTGAGAAGAAGGGAAGGTGTTTAGCGCAAGGATATCCGCACGAGCCAGCTGTGCAGGTCGATGGGATGGGCGGTAGAGAGCGGCGAGATCGAAAACACTTTTGAACACTGCACTTGCCACAACAATTGGGGTCTTGGTGAGGACGCACGATGCAGACTCTCGTTTTAGATATCTCTGCTATGTCGCTGCCTGGGGCTACTGATGGCTGCCCACTGCTGCTGCTGTTCTTCCTGCTGCCTCCATCCGTACGCGTGGACTTATGTGCGCCAAGACCATGGTTTGCCTCCCCATCCGGACGTGTAAGGTACATGTCCTGTAGTTCTCCAGGTGGAGGTACAGACATTGATGTTTGCCATTGACGCCGCCCGACGCCGCCGCCTTCTACCAAGAACATCACGACCCGTTATCCCCCTTCGCCATCACGTCCGCCATGCCGCGCCGTCCAGTCTGCGTCAGCTTCGCACGATGAATTTCGCACAGCTGTCCCGCCACCTCATCTCACCACATCTGCACGCATAGCCAATCCTGACACGGTTTTAGCGAGGGCTGGAGCCGCATTAGCGGGATCTGGCGGGGCGGCCTCGAAGGGTGGGCGTCGTTCTCGAACCTCTGCTCATCTTCGACTACCTCCTACACGAAAGGCACGACGGCAAAAGGATACAATGCTGTCGTGGATGGCGCCTCAGGCCTGTTCATGGGCCTCCAGAGAGACAGGCGCATACGTGTGGAGGCCGGTGTCGGGCAGGCGCAATCGACAAATGGCCAGGGAAGGTAAGAGAAGGTAGGAGAAGCCGCTCGAATCGGCTAGTGCTGTCGAGAATTCGCTGTCAGAGGCAGTCGCAACTCGCAACGACCCTTGGAGTGCAGTACCTAATGTAGTCAACATCAATAATACTCTCCATCACGACCAACAACACCTCAGCGCGCAGTCTCGATCACGGAAACGAAACGCCACCTCCCCTACATACACATCTCGCTGGCTGCATCAACTTGCGCCCCGCCGTTCACAAACCACGACCATGGCCGACGGGCTTAATTCACTTTTACAATGGGGCATCGCAAATAGCGGCGATGCGCCTGCTGGGGAACGCCGGGACCCAACCAAAGGCCTCAACCCAGAATTGCTTGCGCAGCTTATGGGAGGGCCATCGGACGCTGATCGCATGAAGGACGCAATGCACGCAATTGTTGCGCCCATGGACAAAGTCGACCTTGAGAACAAACTCATAGCATGGGACAACCTCGAGCAGCTCATTGAGCAGATTGACAATGCAAACAACCTTGACCCGCTCAAGCTGTGGGGCCCTCTAATACAGCAACTCGACCACGAAGAGCCAGAGATGCGGAAGAATGCTGCGTTGTGCATTAGTACTGCCGTGCAAAATAATATCAAATCACAAGAACATGCGAACGGCTTGGGGATAGTGCCGAAGTTGGCCAAGCTGGCTACAGAAGATGCGGATCAGGGTGTACGGAAGAAGGCCATCAATGCCCTGAGCAGCCAAGTCAGAAATTACCAGCCTGGTATGGATGAGCTGGAGAAGGCACTGCCGGAGAGTGTGTGGCAGCGTACAAAAGGAGGTCAAGATGCGGGAGATATGGAGTCGTGTGACGTGATCATTCAAAAGCTCAGAGATTTGTCGGCAGCCAGGTCTTAGGAAGTCGCGACAGCGGAACGATACATAAAGGCGATAGCGAAGTCGAAGGTCGGCTGGTGCTGGGCACGCTGACGATATGAAGATCCATACAGCGCACAGTGTGCGAATGAGCCCATGAAGATTGCTGGCATTCCGTGCTATCAACATTGCCAGAAGGAGAGAACGCATCTTCGCTCCTAAGGTACGGCCGTAGTATCTTCCTCCAGCCGTGCAGCCACAAGGCAGAATGATGATGCAAATTTCAGCTTGTGAAGAAGACTTCTGTACCTGATCAGAGCCGACAGGACCTCCAGGTTGTCCATGAGCACGTCTGCTAGCAGACTTGTGTGTATTGCAGACATTCAGCTCTCTACATAGTGAACAGCCATCGTGCTTGAGTAGAGCAATACCTACCTAGGTAGATAGGTAGATAGGTAGTGTCGCCAAGTGAGAATCCACGACCACCTCCCTTAGGCACATGGACCTCTCACCTATGTCTTGACGTCATGATTCTGCGACACGAGCCATGAGCCATGAGCCATGATAAAACTGGCAGTATTCCGGGTTCGAGGCGCATACATATAAGGTACACATAGCACGAGCAAGGAAAAGCACTCAGAAACGGCACACAAGGTAAAATCCAAGATACGCATTACATATATATACCAGGTACCCTTATTCACGCTTATGTACTTCTCTCGCCGTAACATCCCAAAGAACATTCGAATTTGACCCCGAAACCCCTTCGACCCGGGGTATTCATCAGATCACGCGAAAAACTCGCGCCAACCATTTCTTGCCCACCAAGCCAAGAAAACACGAGAACACGTTCCCAGTAGTATTAGTAGCGGCAGGAATGGTGCTGGTAGTACGAATACTACCTTGGTCGAGCTGCCTCTCACTCTCCAAACTGAAAGTAGAAGCACAGTCAGACCACATACCGTGCACGAGAACAGTAGCTGCATCGTCGTCCTGGGCCTGATCCCTGCCGTTGTCGCTGTCGTTGTCGCCGTCGTTGTCGCTGTCGTACTCGGAGCTGTGCTTCGTTTCAAAAGGAAGAGTGAGATCAGGCCCAGTCCCGAAGTCAACGAAGGCTCCAGCTGATGAAGACGCTTTTCCTGGTGGCTTCGAGTTCTTCTTCTCGACGATGACAGTGTTGTTGTTGTTCATCGGCGGCGCGAGTCCTCGGAACCATTCGCCTTCCGAAAGGGGAGTGGTAGTAGGAGCAGCAGCCCCTGATACAAGAGCTGCACGTGCTGCAGTAACTCGTGTGAAGTTGATCAAAGCTACGATGTAGATAGAGCGCCAGTGGGTCCCGGTGACTTGGATGTCAGGATGGTCCTGGTTTTGGGGATCTGGTGTAATAAGGTTTGTGTGAATTGTCTTCTTGATGAAAGGGCTTGGAGCAGTAGGGACACGAGACAGGTATCTGGCTCGGAGGGAAGTTCCCAACGAATTGGAGGAGTAAGACGAAGAGGAAGACATCTTCGTTCTGTTCTGATCCTTGCTGTGGTGGAGTGGTAGTATGGTTTAATGTGGTGACAGAGTGACAGTGGTGCAATAAAAGTTGTCTTGTCGTTGGTGTTATTGCAAATACTTGACTTTTGCAGTGTAGTTGTAATGCTTCTTGATTTCTGCAAAGAGCGCACTGTGATGTATTATGTATATGCTGAGGTATGTCCTCACTTTTCGTGCCGGCGAGGTGCGCCGTCCAGCGACAACCAGTACCATGGCCCAAAAGGTGCAAAAGTGAGGACACGTTAAGGTTTTTCCCAATTGGATAGAGGTTGTTGGCCAGTACTCCTTACACTTTCAACTGTACCGACCTCTTCTCGAGCTACCACGTACAGGCCTCTGTCTCCCACCGTTATTCGGGCGCTGCACAACAGGACTGCTGCCTGCCAGCACCGAACTGTCTAATAGCGAGCTCGACAAATTCAGACTCCCGGGACTGCGCGGTAACGAATCGGCTGCAGAAACTTGCGCTCGCATCCTCTCCTGCAGTCCCACACCTCTCATCGCGGGCGCCAGCATCGACCTCTCCCTGCGGGCTGGGATACCTGTCCTCACCGGTCGTGTCGATATTGCTTCAAGTCGGGAGTCATCGGATGAATCACTCTCCTCAAGCTCCGTATCGGTATGCTGATAGCTTCCAGCTTCAGGCACAGAATCGTCCAAGTCCCGCTCCATCTCCATACCCAAATCTTCTTCGTCTTGAGCCGCGCCCGTCAACTCGGCTTCTTCCATGACAGCAAACTGTTCTTCCAGCTCGTTCGCTTCTATTTGGCTCCCTTCCACCATACTATTTTCATTGAAGGTGACGTCCACAGTAGAGGCATCGGCGTCAGGAATGTCATCATCCAAATCGCGCTCTTCTTCCAGCTCGCCAGCTTCTTCGGCAGCGGCGTGTTGTTCTGCCTCGGCCTGTTGTTGGTGAGCTTGCATATCGGCAATTCCTCGTTCCTGCCGCTCTAACTCGTCCTGCTCGAGCCGCTCAGCGATCTCCTCCTCTTGCGCCTGAAGGGTCTTTGCGGCACCAGGCGGTCTGATCCAGTGGGAGCCGAACATGCGGACAGCGTTCTTGCGCGCTTCGATGGCATTTTCGTCTGCGGCAAGGAGAGCGAGTGGACTACGCGCGTGGTGTAACTTGCGCTCCTCATCGCGTCGTTGGCGCTCGCGGTGAGCCTGCTGTTGATTCTGGCCGGCTTGTGGAGGCGGTGATTCGGCGCGTGGGCGATATGCCGTGCGTATAAAGGAAGAGGCATCCTCTTGAGGAGGAATGAGCGGGAGAGCAAACATTGGTCTCTGATGGTTGTTCCTGTTCTCGTTGATGCTACATATAGGTATGTTGTCATTGTTTGTTATGATGGAGTGTTATGGTCACTGGTGTCGAGTAGGAGACGGAAAGTCCAACTACCTACCTTACCTCCTACACCTCATGTACCTAGGTGCGCAGCTGGATCACCCTACGGATCACTTCCATAGGTAGGTACATGTAGGTAGGTACCTATCACTCATCACCTCCAGAGGGAAGGAAGGTATGGATGCTTCCTGCTCCTCCTGCTGGCAATGCTCAGTGTTGGGAATTTCAGTAATTCAGTAAAACTATTAGTAATAGTAATTAGTAATTAGTAATTACTATTTCCTATAGTAATTACTATTACTATAGATTTTTGGAAACTCCTACTATTACTAATTACTATTACTATCTTACTAGAATAGTAATACTATAGTAATAGTAATAGTAATAGTAAT
>JH792537.1:4690-20034 GCA_000291705.1 Sphaerulina populicola P02.02b
AAGTTAGCGCTATACGACCGGTATTGCGGCGCAGATATAACGCCCGGTCTAGAGTGGCTGCGGCGATCCCCTCTAGGGTATTGAAATCGTATCCGGCAATGTAGCCGGGCGATAGAGAATAAGCGGTGTTCGCGAGGCGACTACTATACGGCGTCCGAGGGACGACGCGACTAGCCGTCGTACGGCGAGGCGTCTTATAAGCGACGGGCTAACGGCGAGCCGCCGGGGTACGCGCTAGCGAGTCCCGAACGGAGGCTACGGGGCGAGTAGTAACTACCGGGGGACCGCTACGCGAAAGAGAAGGCGTATTGTCTACCGGCTCGAGGGCGGTACTAGCCTTAGGTCGGCGTCGGATAGGGAAGGCGTCCCGTACAAAGTCTAGCAACACCGGGCCCCGCTCTAGGGACGAGGATAGCTTACGTACTTTCTTACTACGACGACGGGAGGTTACCGGCGTCGCTACCGGGGCTAGAAGATCCTCCTCGTCGGAGGAGTACACTACGGGCCGACTACCCCGACGACTACCCCGGCCTACCGGCGGTACCGGGAGGGTTGCTTGTAGACGGGACGAGACGCGGGGGTCCGCCGAGGACTCGTCTAGTCGCGATACTACGGTAGGCACTACCTAGTAAAAGCGTATACGCGTCTGCTCAAAAGCATCTACTACGGTAGTAGACGGGCGCTACGACCTAGTTAGCTAGAGACCGAGAACGGGGAGCACCGTTAAGAACTTACCGCTAGCGACCCTTATAGGCGTTGCGATAGGCCTTGTATAGGGTAACGACCTAGGGAGCGTAACTGCTCCGAGAGTATTAGGCTCTAAAAGTCCTATATCGAACGCGGCGCGAGAGATAGCGGACCTACGGTGGTCCTAGATCGACGGTACGCTACCTCGATAGCGTAGATTTCTCGATTTAGGGTACGCGCTATTAAGTACAGGCGTACTACCTAGCGGCAGTATTCGTCGTCCCCTTCCGCTAAGGCGCGAGCGGCCTCCGCGGAATCCGTAGGGTAACCCTCCGTAAGTCCCCGCTACATCTCGTCGTATGCGTCCTTTAGGCGCTAGACGGCTACCACTTTGTTTGATAGGCGCGGTACGGTCTATATACGAACTTATTAGCAAGGTAAACCCCCGGGGGACAGACTGATACTTACCCTTCCTATACTATAGTACCCGCCTTTATTGTTAGTAGCGTAGTTGTCGTAGGCACGATACGCCGGCGCGTTGCAGACTCGGCCTATAGCGATCGACTTAGTACAGCGCAGACATATTACGATGTATCCCGTTTCATCCTGCTCGGCGTCGGACCAACTATAGTCCTAATCGTTTAGTACGACCTCCTTTATAAAGGAGGCGGAAAAGGGAATTGTAACGCACCCCCGGGTGAACGCTATAATAGTCGTAGGAAGCGACGGGGACAACAAGAAAACGGGCTGCAAGATAGGGAAAAGGAACGAGGGATAATAAGTATGTCGGTTAGGGCGCAATAATAGTAAAGTCGTAGGCGGCAGGAATTGTAGTATACGGGTTAGTTGTTAATAGAAAGGAATAAGAGGAACGCAGAACGCGCGACGAACTTATTAAAGTATTCTATCCCTATAGCGACACTACCGCGCATTCCCGACTACTACCTACGAGGTTCGCGACGCGACTACGAGCAAACATTCTTAGCGACTTCTCGTAACCGCGCGAATATAAGAAGGAAAACGTATACAATGTTCACTAATACTAAGGCATAGATATCCTATAGGTGTGCGCTAGCTCTACGCAATACCTAGACGAGAGTAGACGTCGACCCCTATTCGTAGGGCGAATACGTAGGGGACCAATAACCTGTCGCTACTAAGGACATCAGCCTTAAGAGGGGGCGTCTGTAATACGCTAGGGCAGAAGAGCCCTAGCGATGCCCCGGCGGTCCCCCGGCGAGTTAGGCGGGACGTACCGCTCGGGCCGGAAAGCCCTAGCGATGCCCCGGCGGTCCCCCGGCGATCCGGCGTAAAGGGGTATCCTACCGATCGAGGACGCTCTAAATCAAGAAGGTTCCCGAGGGAACCGGCTATCGGCTACTGCCTAAGAGGAGGCGGTACCGGTAGCAAGGAGTAGGCAATAGGATAGCTTGCGTATATAGCGAGGGCTCTCCTCTTAGGAGGAGGAGTAGAGTTATTGTGCCTTAGATAGCAAGCCGTATATTGTTTATACCTTTTATACCTCGGACCTCTATTACGTATACCCTTACGTACACAGAACCATTATAGTAGAGTAATATATACCGTACGGTGCGTACGGTCGCCGGTTACTACGTTATATAACGCGCTACTAATAGGCAGCGCGATACTATATAGGAGGAGGTTCGTTTTGTACTATTCGTAGGTATCGTTAGGTAGGAAGGCCTCGAGGTCTATATATCAAGCAAGTTAGCGAGTAGTACTACGAGTAGAGCGAGTAAGCCTACCAAACCCTTCTAGTATCCCTTCTAGTGTCTATAGAACCCCCTCTAGGACGCGTATACCTTGCTACGCGGCGTCGTAGAGCTCTAGATAATAGCGTAGTATATAAGGTATACCTAGAATAGAGAACGGACGGTTAGTCTGCTTCCGAATCTTATAATAGTTCTATATATTTACAAACCCTATAACTGTCTCGCGGAGGATCGTAGTATAGATAGCGAGGAAGGCAACGCGATCGCCTAACGACTCTAGGTTATACTCGTTCGCTATATTCAAGCTATAGAAGTACCTACGCTATCTATTTAGCGCCTTAGCCTATTAATTCTACTACGCTTCGATACGCTAATTTATCTTACTCGTACTATATCGGAAGCATTCGCCAAACTATAGTAGTAGTAACTCGGGCTCGTCGCGAGCCCTACGCGAGGCGTTCTCGACCTCGTAGGTAGCGTAGCGTACTATATAGTACGCGTTAGCGGCTAGAATAGTCTCTCTACTACGATCCGAGCGTAGAACGACGGGCGCGTATCTACTATAGCGTAGCGTCGCGATATATTAAGCGAGTACCGAGACAGCCGACCTACTAGTAATTCCGATATATATCTACTCTATATACCGCGAGTGTACGTCGATTACGCCGTATATCTAAATACCCTAGTACTTAAACTTATAGTATACGTCTATCGAGAGCGCCGCTAGTAGCCTAGGTATAATTATAGTACCGTAGTGCTCTCTTGCCCTATCGTAGCGCCGCCGGATACTATCCGGATTGAGCAGTTTAACAATACGGTAGATACGGTCCCTATAGCGAGTTAGTAAACGAGTAGTAGCGAGTAGATATAGCGCGTATACCTCCTAATTATATTTATCTCTAAGCGTATATACGTATATAGGTTTCTCCTACTATATGCCTCTACTTCTAACTTTGCGAGCGTATCTAAGAGTACTATAGCGATTAACTCGTCGGCAAGTTCTTACTCTTCTATAGGTATCTATTTCTTAAACCCTAGCTCCTTTCGTATACGCCGATACGTTCTCGTACTAAGTATCTAGCTATTAATCGCTAGAATCGCTACCGCCTCTTTGTCCGTAAGCCGTAGTTTAGTATAGGTATACGCTATACGTATACGTAGACTATTATGTTCGTCGGAGATATCGTACTATTGTCGGTAGGAGGGTACGCCTAGTATAGTAAGTCCCTAAGCTACGAGTCGTCGTTAGAATGTACGCTATACAATAGTAATACCGAATTGGCGGTATAGGTTAGCGATAATCTATAGCTACGAGATACCCTCTACGAGCTACGCGGCGATATAGGGCTAATAGTTATTAAGCGAAGGCGCTAGTATAGTAGTAGTAAGTCCCTATACTACGAGTCGTCGTTCGAACGTACGCTATAGTATAGTGATACCGAATTAGCGGTATAGATTAGCGATTATCTATAGCTACGAGATACCCTCTACGAGCTACGTAGCGATATAGGGCTAATAGTTATTATAATCAACTATATATAAAGGCCTTAGTACGTACGTTCGAGGCATACTACGAGTAGATAGCGAGTAAATAGTAGTAGAAAGTAGTGTAAAGCTGAAGTTGAGAAAAGTTCGGGGGTAACGAGTAGCGGGATAGCGGCTGGCCACTTTGGGCTTCCGTCCTGCAAAGCAGATAGGTATGTACAGAAGACGAGCAGCCTCACAAACATGCAGTCAGCGTTTGTGGCTGAAAAAAAAAGAAACACCGCAAAGCGCAGCATTGGTAATGGGACGGCATTTGGCAAGTCTGATAGGGTATGTACAGAAGTATTGCTACAGCCGCTCTTATCGAACGATACATTCCCAGCCTCACTTCTTCTTTTCCTCCTCTTTGGGCGGTTCCGGCTTGGGTGTAGGTAAAGTGAACGTCTCTGGTTTCCGCTCATGTCCCGGTCCAACCTGTGCGGGCTGTTAGTGCAACAAGATCCGTACGTCCTGAAGAAACGTGACCTCACCTGCTCCCATGCTGCAGAGCCACCCTCGAAGTTGCGGAATGCTTGCGTCAACTCGAGAGGCTCCACCACGATCCGTTTCTTCTCTTCGTCATATCTGATCTCCGTGTATCCCGTCAGAGGAAAGTCTTTGCGCAACGGGTGGCCGTCGAAGCCATAATCGGTCAGAATGCGCCGCAGATCCGGGTGGTCGACAAAGAAGACGCCAAACAGATCGTACACCTCGCGCTCGTACCAGTTGGCGCCATCGTACAGACTCGTGATGGAGGGCACCGGAGTAGCCTCGTCTGCGTACGTCTTGACGCGGATGCGCGAGTTGTGACGGACAGAGAGCATGTTGTAGACGACCTCGAAGCGCTGGTCGCGGGTGGGGTAGTCGACGGCGGTGATGTCGGCAACGCAGGTGAACTCGGCGGCCGTGTGGTGCTTGAGGAAGCTGAAGGTGGGTATGACGCCGGCGGGCGGAATATAGATGGTGAGTTCGTCCTTCCACACCGAGAACTGCTGAATGTACTTGGGCAGACACGACATGAGGTACTGGCCATAGGCGTGCAGGCTGTCGGCCTTGGCCTGGTATTTGTCTGCATACCACGTCTTAGCAGTTATCGCTTCACAAATTCCTCCTCACATAGCACCCCGGCCAGGGCCATTGACTGCTGTATGGGACAGACACACCGGCAGGATTGACAAGAGGAACGTGCAGCTTTTCGGGCGCATTTCGTGGGCTGTGACGCATGTTCTTGAGGTCGCCAATTTGGCCGGCGAGCTCCTTGCCTCTGGATGCCGCTGCTGCAAACCCGCGGATCGCTGTCGTCGTCGCTGTCGCTGGCGCTGTCGACTTCGTCATTGGTAGACTTGCTCCATGGCGAGTGGCGGCTCTGTGTACCGAGCGCGCGAGAGACATGGCCAGGCAGGGACAGATTCGGGATGGAGAGAGAGAGGTGGAGCGGAGATGTCCAAGTGGTAGTGGTGGTGGTGGTGATGGTGGTGGTAGTGGTAGTGGTGAGTCGTAGATCACCGTATCAGGTGAATTGGAATCGCAATGGTAGGTCAGCAGCTACATGTATGTACCTACCCACTGGAGGTACCACGGTCTACTAGAACTAAGTTAGAAGCAAGCTAGCTCTGGTCCCGGAAGATGCCGCAGAGCAGCAGCACCTCAAGACACCTCGAAGACGGAGACGAGGACGAACACACTCGCATCTGTATCAATACCACCACCACCACCACCACCACCACCACCACCACCCTGCCCTGCCCTGCCCTGCCGCCGGTCTCATCTCCATCACCGCAACGCCTTCCTCTTGACCGTGCCGCCACCACCACGACACCGCTCCGCCGCGCCAATTCGCTAACCACTCCGCGCAGTCTCTCTTTCCCGCCATCCTGTCACGCTGGCGCTCTCACGGTCATCGCCATCGCCCTTGCGTCCTGCTTTCACCATTACCACTACCACTACCACTACCACCGCCACCACCAACATCACACTCACCACCTCCGCCGCGTCCGACTCCGTCCGTGTGGCCCCTCGCCATCTCTCCCGCTCCCGCTCCACCTCCATCTCTGCTCGCCCGTCACAGCCGCCATGTCGCGCTCGCTGCAGGATCAGTTCATCGACGACGATGAGGAAGAGACGTGTCCGCTCTGCGTCGAGGAATTTGATCTCACGGACAAGGGCTTCCGGCCGTGTCCCTGCGGCTACCAGGTGCGTCGCTCCTCATCCTCATGGGCTCGGCCATTCTGTGCTGACCTCTCCCCTTTAGATTTGCCAGTTCTGCTACCACAATGTCAAAACCAACATGAACGGGTTATGTCCGGCCTGCCGACGACCCTACAATGACGCCGACATCGAGTACAAGCTCATCACTCCCGAGGAGACCGCTGCACATAAGGCGCGCCAGGCTCACAAGCAGCGCAAGACCCTCCAGGCGCTGCAAAAGGAGAAACAAAAGGCCGAAGCGGATAATCTCAGTCGCAAGCATCTGGCAGGAATGCGAGTCGTCCAAAAAAATCTGGTCTATGTGACTGGTCTGAGCCCGACTTCGCAAGAGGACCAGTTGCTGCAGACGCTCCGTGGCGATCAGTACTTTGGTCAGTATGGCAAGATCATCAAGATTGTTGTCAGCAAGGCCAAGGACCCGTCACATCCGCACTCCGTGGGTGTCTATGTGACGTATGAGCTCAAAGAAGATGCTGCGGCCTGTATTGCTGCCGTGGATGGATCGAAGAATGGCGATCGAACGCTCCGGGCCCAGTTTGGTACCACGAAATACTGCTCGGCCTATCTCCGAGGCGAAAACTGCACGAATCGGAATTGCATGTTCTTGCATGAGCCTGGTGAGGCCAACGAGAGCTACTCACGTGCTGATCTCTCGGCTCTGAATGCTGGTTCTTCGCAGCAAGGATCCGCGAGGCCTCCTCCACCACAATCTCAGCAGCCTGTCGCGTCGGCAGCTCCGACAATGATGCGCCAAGGCAGTACCGACCAGCACGCTTCGAGTCCTGCGCCTGATCGACCCGCTTTACCATCGACAGCTAGCTGGGCTACCAAACTACCACAATCGAGCCGCGCCGAGAGCAGAAGTACCAGTGGAACTGTTGAGAGCCCCGCGCCTGTGGTTTCTATTCCTGTTGCCGCACAACCGGACGTGGCCGTGGAGCAGGCGCCACTGCCGCAAGCGACGCCATTACAGGAAACATCGGAAGACAGTGCGCTACCAGATTTCCCCCCAGCGAGACCTGACTCGCCCCAGTCTCGTCGGAAACATATTTCTCCACTGGATGCATTTCTCCGCAACATTAAACTGGACGATTTCAAGCTCGTCTGGTCCGACAAGTGCTTGACGGAAACCGAACAGAGCATGATCAAAAGCTTTCCCCCATTATTCGACGACAACGGGGGCGCGAAGCGAAGGCTACGAAGGCAGCGTGAGGAGGAAAGCCGGCGCATGGAGCAAGAAGTTCAAGTCTTTCAGCAGCCTCCGCTTGCAGAACCCGATGACAATCCGGAGATGAGCGGTAGTCTGCAGCTTGGAGGCGAGCCGGAGGAGCGACAGGGTTCGAACCAGATGCAGAGCGCAATCCATCCACCGGGACAGGATGGAGGCGTTGACCAGCGTTACCAATACGGAGGCGTGGCGACTTCGAGCCCGGGAACGAGTGATCGTGGACTCACGCCGCAGCAGCACCAGCAGATGCTTCTACAGGCACTGAAGCCCAACGCGCCGAGTGCTTTCATGAATAATACAGGTCAGCAGGCCACGTTCAATACTTCATTCCCACAGCAGTCGACGAACCCCCCGCACGGCCACCAGCGCAACGTTTCGCGGTACTCCTTTGCGAACGATTCGGCATCTGCTCCCACAGCAGTAAAGCCCGTGGCAAATCCCAAAATCATTAATCAACAAGCCGCCATGATGCCTTCGACAGGTGGCAACCATTTCGGCGCGCAGCATCAACAGCCCCATGGCCAATTCTACACCAGTAACGTGCAGGGACCACCACCAGGTCTCAAGACGACCGGAACTCCTCCTGTCAGTGGCAACCTGACTTTTGGGCAGGGTCACGGTTTTGCGACTGGCGGGTTACAGTATGGCGCAGGCTCTAGCCGTAACCAGCAGGATACTTATTATAGGGAATTGCTGCGCGGCAACAATGAAGCAGCGATGTCTGGTCGTGTCGAACCTAAGCGTGAGTTACAATCCCTTCCCAGTTACAACAATGCCCAGTCACATGCAGCGTTCATGGCGACCCAGCCCAATGCCTACCCCGCCCCATCCTATGCAAATCTTGGTGCGTTTGGCGATGGTGAAAAGCAACGCAAAAAGAAGGGAAAGAAGCACAGGCACGCTGACACTTCCTCCTCTTCAGGAGGTGGTATGATCGATGTGTCAGATCCTGGAGCCAGCCATCTCCTTCCATCAAGAATGCATCAGGGTGCGAGCGGGTTCGGCGGAGGTGCTTTCGCTGGTCAAGCCGTGGGCACTGCAGGTGCGTTATACTCTGGCATGCATGGCGGCGGTTACAATGGGCGATGGTAGAGTGCGGCGCACCACTCTCTTGCTTTTGATTTCTGCATGGCGTTGGTGGAGGAAAACAGATGCCTCTTTGACGATTGCGTTTCAGCGAACCACTTTGGGCTGTGACTTGGTTTTTTGCACGGTGTTTATCGAGATGGGAACAGAGTACCTGGACTAGTGCCAAGTGTTGGACGCTGGCCAGAAAAAGAGTCGTGAAGCGGCGGGCGTCAAGCCATCAACATTCTCGAGAGTGGTCAGCGCATTGCACAGAATACACGGCGTCAGGAGTTGCTCTGATTGAGACGGCATCTTCAGCCCCCTTTTGCGAGTCCTCATCATGCCGCTTGTTGTACGTATCTCACAGATCTTCTTTAGCGGCTGATAGATTGACGGAATGATAGTGTCATGGCTCACGACTCTTTGACCCTTGACTTGATTGCGTGCCATGATCCAGGACGTGTTGTGTACATAGTTAGATCTAATAGGCTCTTTTTCTTTCTGTTTCTCCGATGGACACCATCAAGCCACTCGCGCCATGCATGTCAAGAGGAGGAAACCCATCATCGTGGTGCTGGCTGATCTGGGCTAACAATGTGATTGTGACAGATGAGAATTTCCCGCCATTACGGCCACCCACTCGACAGGTATCGCTGGATGAGTCCCGCAACGCAACGCCTCCTATTCCGCCTGGATTCGAACCACACTTGAGCCATGAAAGCCGGCGTTCCACTCCCTCGATTCCCCCAGGCTTGTCGAAGCCTACCGCGTTGCCTGATCTGGAAAGCTCCCTCTCCCGTCCTACATCTCGTCCTTCGAGCAGAGCCAGCATGGCAAGGCAAACTTCGCAAATCCTACCTGCATTGCCACTGCGGCCAGGAACACCTCACAGAACCGCCACGCCTTCTCGACACCCCGCCAAAGAACCCGCCGACCACCAGGCGACTCACGAAACGCCAACAAAGCCGCCACGATCTACCTTGTCATCTGACTTGAGGGTCGCGATGTCTGCCGGTCATGGAGACGGCGCCGATGTGACCAGGTCAAACGACGATAGCGGGAACACAGCACGCGAGCAAGCAGTAGGATTGACACCACAGCAGAAAGGGGAGACCGCGATGACATCGACTGATGCAAGCTCTGCTGCTGTAACCACGGATGTCGTTGAAAGTGGCATAGTGAAGAATCCAGCAAGCACGTCGAAGCAGAATAAAACGAGTGGAGAAAAGCGCGAGACTCAGAGGCGCAAGCATCCAGGCAAACTCGATATCACTGCTGCAGTGAGTGAATCCGTCGCCTTGGCGAACCGAAAATCGACAGCTGCGGAGGATAAAGTGTCGGACAAACAGCACGTCACTGCTGCTGCTTTGCCGTCGTCCATCACAACAACGGAGAGTCCAATGCCATCTCCTGCGCTCAGAACTGCTCCACGTACACTACGCGTCGTGCAAACTCCGAAAACCGAAACGCCATCGATGATGTCTGCCGCTGTGGCTGCTCACAGACTGCCGTCGCGTCAGCCGAGTGTGGCATCTATCGCACTTCCAGGAACTTCATTCAGCGACCATGTCTCCGTCTCTGACAACGTCTCGATGACTTCAACTTCACAGTCTCGCGCCAACTCGCCCCCTCCCGCCGTCAGCAAAGTGGGATCGGCACCCGTCCGAGCGAAAACCAAGAGTCAGCAGAAAAAAGACCGGCAAGAGCGTGCCAAGGCGTTGGAAGACGAGAAAGCGAAATGGAATGAGGCGAGCAAGGCAATCTCGGAGGAGCCTGTTGTCGAAGCCATACAGACTCGGAAGAAGAAGGCTCGGAAGGAGAAAGACGTCGCTCGCCCAAAGCCCGCGAAGGCGACCAGCGTTGCTGCCACACCTGCTACGGCCACGGCCACGGCCACGGCCACAGCCACGGCGGCCGCCACGGCTACAGCAGAGACCACATCGATCACCAGTCGCCCAACCACTCCTAGCATCACAGCGACGGGGACGCCAGACATTCCCACGGTTCCTGATGTGACCGCTGTACTTGGCAAAGGCTCGAAGCCTGCAACGCCCACCCAGACAACGTCTACGCCTCCGCAAGCGGTGCAGACGCCCAACGTGCCATCTCCTCCGGCGACTCCGACCCTCACACCGGCACAGCTGATCGCAGAACTGAAAACATCGGCACCACAAATCCAGAAATGCATCGACAATCTCTTTCGAGTGTCGAACAGCCGAGACTTCAAGGCACATTATGGCAACATCTCCCACAAGGACTTGGTGAATCACTGGCAGCCCGAGCTGAAGTTCAATCTTACCAAGCATGTCGTGGATGACTTGCTCAAGGGTGAAGTTCCCGCGTTTCATTATGGGGGCGAAGAAGATCAGATGTTCAATCGAGGCATGATCACGCCGATGGGAGCTAATCTTCGCGCGTTGACGACGGACTTGGAGAACCGGTTCCTGGAGCTGGAGAGTGTTTTGCGCACCATGCCCGAAGAGTCACGCTTCCGACCCGCAAAACCGCAAAACGATATGAAGTTTCCTACGATTGATCTCGAGGCCATGAAGCGTCAGTTCGATACGGGCGGCGTTCGCGGGCCGAGTATCATGGAGCAGATGGTGCAAGATGGCGCCACGTTGAAGAAGGGAGCTTTTCTGGTGGACGAAGCGAGCAAGTACATTAACGAATTCGTGATGCCGCCCGTCACACCGCCGCCATCTGTTGCCAATACCGCCCGGACACAGCAGGCGGCAACGACGCTGCAAGCATCCACCACGGTGGAGCGAACGGTGCCGAGTGTGGAAATTGCCGAACGACAGTTGAAAGAGGCACAGCGATATGCGGAGGAAAAGGAGAGTGCGTTGCGGAAGGTCATGAAGAAGAATAAGAAGATATTAGGTCTTGCCTGAAGTACCTATGTGATCAATGAGTGAGCGAGGGGACATTCATTGAATGCAGAGATTACGTGTACACACTATCTGATATGCCCAAGGCCAAGAAGGACTGGCTTGAAGTGGTCAGTCAATGAGTGAATGGGAGGCCATTCATTGCATGTAGAAATCCCATTGCTGAGAGACTTTTTTTACTCTCTCTTACTCTTGCTCTTTTTCTCTCTTTTTTTCTCTCTTTTTCTCTCTTTTTCTCTCTCTCTTCGTATCATTCGTATCATTCACATCATTCATTCATTCATCATGTCCTATCCTATCCTATCCTATCCAATCCTCTCCTATCCTCCTACAACGGATACTGACACCGCAACAAATACTCAACGGCACGATCCACGCGCAACGATTCCCCATCATCCGTCACTTTCAACGCCTTTTTCGCATCCGTGACGGGAAAGCCCATGGAGACGAGTTTGTGCACGGCCATGTCGCTCGTGTTGTTTGCTCCCGGGGCAAATTTGTGGAGGAGGAGGGGATTGGCGTGGATATGGCTGTTGCGGTGGGGTTTGTACTTGTTGTTGTTGTTGTTGTTGTTGTGGAGAAAAGGAAGATTGGGGTTGTTGTCGTCTTCGAGAATGGGACTGATGGAATGGGTGGGTGATATCCAACAGGGAGTGGGAGAGCGACTATGGCTGACTCCTTGCGATAAAGGAGCTGATGGAGGAGGAGGAGGAGGAAGTGATGATGATGATGACGATGATGATGAAGAGGGAGGATGGTGGAGAGTGGCTGGTGCTGCAGAACGGGTGGTACTGCTACGCGACATGATGCTCATGGGCCTTTCGGAAGCCATGTCAATCAGAGGTAGTCGTTTGTAATCGCTACATTGTCGACGGAGGCGGATTTCGGCAGCCATGGACGCGACTCGTCTGCGACTGAGGAGTTTCTGTTCTCGCTCCTGGGCATCTTGGGGACGATGGTTGGCCGCTAGGATTTGCTCCGAGTATATGATGGCCATGGGCTCCTTGAGGAAATTACACAGGCTGCTATTGTAGACGGGTGGTCTCCATCTGGTCCAGCCGCGCTGCTGGGCGAGTGCGAAGCCCGATGCGCTGTTGTCGGATGCGAGGACGGCCATTTCCAATACAACGTCGGGGCCCAAGGTTAGGAGGTATGCGAGCCATTCCTCCAGCAGGCGTCCTTCATTCTCAATGTCACCCTCGACCACGTCACAGTGGTCAAACACGCCGCTGTCTCGGGCTTGTTCGGCACGACCACGGTAACCATGCAGAAGAGATCCGAGACACGTCCACATTTCCGTCATGTCGTACAGCTGTGCGGGTGTGAGACCACCGCGATTGCCAAGGGCGAAGTGAGGGGGCGCAGCGAGGAAACCGCTGGACATGTCAAAATCCACAATCGTTGCGGAGAGCGAATAATCGTCGAGCGAATCTCCCTGCAACCAGTTCAGCTGATTCGTCAAGTCTTCTTCACGGCCCTTGTTGCTTCCAAAGATGAAGGTGAAGCACCAGATGCGATAGAGAGCATCGTCGAATCGTTGCGCATGGGGATGCGTGGGCCTGGACAAGGCAAAGGTCGTTTCCGGTCTCACAAAAGTGCCGCACTTGTCGTGAATGAGGCTCTTGAGGCGGTGAACCACGTCGAGATCGCGCCAATAGCTCGCCACGTAGGAAGTAGGAGTATGTTCCTGCAGGATGATGGGTGAAGCGTCAGAGGACAGCTTGTCGTGGACGTCGGGATGCTTCCATTCTCTCAATTCACCGGCGGGAGCAGATTCATTACAGATGACAGCCTTGATGAGTTGCATTTCATGCTCCTTGTATACGCGGTACATGCCTCTGTTGATGATGGCCGTGTTGAATAGATCACGGAGGCTGGTCAATGCACATAATATGTCGAGTAAGACGACTTCTGCCGACGTGGCCGGTACGGAGAGCTCCACGTCATCGTCGTCTCTCGATGAGATTTCCGTGCTCGGCGACTGGCATTCGATGGTAAAAAAATGGTCTGTGACATCGTCGCCGGATGGCGGTGCAGGTATGCTCGGAGGCTCTGCTCCTGGCGCGCCAGTGGTAAAGAGCACCCTTTGTGGCACGAGTGGGACTAGCTTCTCCCGGATGGCATCATCTGTGTGAGACATGCTCGCGGTTCTTGGGAGCAGTGGTCGTTCGCTCGTGTTATTATGGGAGGAGAGAGTTGCCAAGTGAGACTCGGATCGTCTCCTGGTAGGCACGGGCAGGGACTGGTCTCGCACAAATTGCGAGCCGCGTTGCCCACGTGCACGCCAATCGCGTTTCCGAGAGCGCTTTGGCAGCGGGGGAGCACGCTCCAGTGGTGGTTGCATGACTTCGCGTACACTGTCGTGTCGTTTGGGGATCGGAGGGGGCTTGACCACGTCTTGCTGCTGCTGCTGCTGCTCATCGAGCGGATCGTCCACCCACAGCCAGCTGGACGTCTGCGTGCTCATCGCTGAGAGTTGCGTACTGAGCTCGAGCTCAGCCTGGCTCAATGTAGGACTACTCGTGTGGCGTCGGGTGGGGGCATATTGACAGTGTCGTAGCTCCGTCATGGTGCGGCGTGGCGGCAAGGGCACATTTGCTGCAGCTTCCGCCACCAGTATTGTTGGCGCGGCGGCCACTGGCGTCGGCGGGAGGGCCTTGTTGATGTCGACGTTGGTGAGTCTGGATCGTGGCGATATGTCGTCCAAGACAGCGGCTTGTACGGGCGATGTCGTCGTTTTCGTATCCATACTGGTGACAGAACTTGGTCTACTGTCGGGAGAGCTCGCATCGGTCCTCGCTCGGCTGGAAGCCGATGACTGCGATGGCCGAGACCTGTGGCAGCCAGCTCGCAAGTGGTTTGCGGATTGTGGGTCATGAGTGTGGAGACGTGCAGTGTCGAGGGGAGCAGCAATTTCGATGGCCAGCGGGTGGTTGGTGTAGACGGACAATGAATCCAAGGAGGGGGAGGAGGAGTGGGCACTTCCTGGAATGTGGACAGAAAGTGGAGGCTTGGCAGTAGGAGTGGAAGATGTCGTCGTCGTCGAGTGCGGGTCCTCGTAGAGCAGTCCTCGTAGAGGACTCGTCCCGTAATGTAGAGGGCTCTGATCAAAGTGTGCGACACCATTGATCCAGGTACCAATGCGGTGCTCGGTATCGGAGTGACGCCGCGAACGCCGATCCAGCGTGCGAGTTCCTGTAGTGTATGTTCCCGTAGTGTACGATGGGAATGGGGGGACGGCATTCAAGACGGTGCGTTTCGAGGTCGAGGTTCTGGCATCCTTTTTATTGGGGGGACATGTGGGTGTATCGGAGCGGACGAGGCCATTGATCTTCTCGGACCAGCTGTGCTGGGTGATGATATGAGGACGCGAGATGGCCATGAGGGTGGTGGTGGTGGTGGTGGAGTGCAGAGTGCAGAGTCCAGAGTGCAGAGTCCAGAGTGCAGAGTCCAGAGTGCAGAGCACCAGGAGTGGACAATGTGACAGACTAGTAGTAGTAGAAGATCAGCTTACAAGTTAGTGTACGACGATGGCAGTGATAATGCAGGCGCTAGTTCCGGCTACTGGGGGGGCTATTGTTAATACCTGCACGGTCTCGGCGATTTGAGGGAGAGTAGACCTTCCAGATCGAGCGTACGGAGTAGAAGCGACGTCGATAGGAGAAGAGCGACGACGGTGGTGGTGGTGGTGGTGGACAGGACGACGATGAGGGTAGTGCCAAGTGGTGGTGGTGGTTACTTTCTATCCGACGACGGTGGTGACGACTCAGACGATGCGATGCCTGCACGAGGAAGGCTATTTCTGGCGGCCGCAAGACCCCAGACGCTGTTACGCACGTGTTCCATGCCGGTTGTTGCACTGGGCGAGCACGAGGAGGAAGAGACTCCAGAGAGTAGAGGGAGGGACAAGGGGGCAGAGGAGATGTGAGGCTGAGGCTGAGGCTGAGGCTGAGGCTGAGGAGGAGGAGGAGGAGGAGGAGGAGGGAGAGGGAGAGGGAGAGGAGG
>JH792537.1:29836-120298 GCA_000291705.1 Sphaerulina populicola P02.02b
ATTTTTCATTTTCTTTTTTTTTTTTGGAGAGCGGCATGGAAGGCGCCCGTGATTGGAGGGCACGAATGGTATGGTATGTTCCATCATACGCAACGGGATAGGATTCGAATTTCGAAGCATGATGATTTGAATTTGGTGCACATCCGTTATTACAGATTTAGAAAATAGATGATCGCAACCGATCGTGATAGGAGAGAAACCAAAGACTTTGGACGTCACAACGCCTTGCTTTATTGTTCTACATCATGACCATCAATAGGGGGAGGGGGGATATCTTACGTCCAGACGAACAAACCCTACTCAGTCGCTTTGCAAACATGATTCGCATGCTTCGACCACTACCTAAGGTACTAGGTAGATTATGTAGGTAAGGTAGGTAGTAGTGCCAAGACATTCACGCGACGTCGTCCATTCCAGTCTAAGGTTGTCCTCGATGCGGTTCGTTTGTATCAATAATAATACAACGGGCCGCCGCATCGCTGCCGTTCTCTCGATGGGTACGGCATCGAGACGGGCCGCCTCTTCGCACCAGCAGCAGTAGCAAAGTCATGATGATTATTACTATAGCCATGATCATCCTGCACAGGAGGAGCAAAAGGGGGAGTTGTAGGAGTAGGAGTTGCGTAGCGAGGATATCTTGGTGTTGGTGTTGATGTTGGTGTTGGAAGGCGATATGTTGAGTAATAATAATCATCGTGGGGTTCGAGGTACATGTCCTTGTCAGATGATGATGATGATGATGATACAGCACGTCTCCTCCCAGTAGGAGGACTGGGTGCGTGTTGCGCAGAGGGAAGTTGGGGTGTTGTTGATCGCCGCATCAGTAGTTCTCGTTCACGTTCTCGATCCATCACCACCGCCGGCGGCATCGTCGGCGTCGTCACCGAGCGAAGCAAGAGAAATCTTCGAAGATATGTATACCCCCGAGGAACTTCGACGCGGACAAATTTGTTGTTGTGTGTCCGGTCTTTTTTCACAGACCAGATTTCCCCGTTGTGGGAAAAGACGTGACAGGCCACGTCTTGGAAGAGTCCGAAGCCGATTTCACAGAATCGCATCATGCGCGTGCAGGGCATGCATTGTCGCAGGTGGATTTCGAAGTTGTAGAGGCTCCAGGCTTCGAGGGAGGTGAGGGGGCGAGAACTTTCATTCTCGCAGGTTGGCGCGAATCGGACAGTTTTGGGGGCTGCACTGCTGCTGGTGGGGCTTGATGGCGAGCTAGTGGTGGGTTTGGTGTTGTTGTTGTCGACGACGACGACGGGGCGGCGATTGTTGTTGTATGGGCGACGGGAGGACATGACTACCTAGGTAGGTAAGAAGGATAAGCCAAGAGGCAGTGCCTTATGTAGTTGTGATCGGCCAGTAGTAGGGGAGGGTTCCAGGTTGGTGGTTGTGGTTGTGGTGTACCCTCTGCTGCTGGTTGGCTGGCTGCACGTGTCGATGTACGATGAAAGGCAATTGCTGCTGGAGGTGTGAAGGTTGATGGGCTAGAGTAAGTGACTACCTAGAGGTACTAGGAGGTAGGTGTGAGCAGAGTGAGGGTTAGGTAGGTAATGTAGGTAATGTAGGTAGGGTGCGGCGAGGGAATAAAGAAGGCTTTCTCTCTCTCTCTCTCATTCACTCACTCACACACACACACCCACCCACCCACGCTGTACTGGTCAACGCCTCGATGGATGATGATCCACTGGCCGGAAGGTTGTAGTCAGCCCGGCCTCGCTTATTGAACAAAAGTTGGACACCGGCGGCGGTGATGGTGTGTGGTCGGGGTGTCCTTGGAGACGGGAAGTACAACACTCTGAGCTCTCTCTCTGGGAGGCCGCCCGCCTGCAGCCAGCTTGTTCTCGCTCCTTCTGCCGGGCACTAGAACACTTGGACCTCCACCTCCGTAGGTCCGTCTCCGTCTCTAGTACCAGTACAAAGTACGTTGTTTGTATATCGCCGCTGTATTATGGCTCGCGACTCGCCGTGGGCCGCGTTACCTATTGGTTGCCTGGCCTTTACAGCCGGCAACGGTCAACCTGGTGCACTACAGTACATACATACCTTACTACGAAATGCCGGCCGAAAAGCAGGGCGGCACAGGCCCACAGCCACAGGGTTTGCTCACCATCCTGCCAAAATGTCGCCCTCGACTCCATCTCAGAGTTTCCTGATGAGGCAGCGGGCCAGCGGCCAGCGATAGCATTGGCAACGTGGAGTTTCACGGGAAATTTGGAGCAGGTGAGGAACCAGTTACCACAGAACATTGTCTACTCTCACCTGCTACTACAGGGCAGGGCGGAAGAAGCGCAAGCCAGCGAGCGGTACACGGGTACAGTACTGTTGTCTCGTCCGTATACTACCTCCACATGTACCTACTACTACTCCACTTGCAGCTGCAGTGAACCTCAGACCACCATCGTCTACCTCCTAGCGCTGTCTTCACTCCTGGCGGCTTGTCGTCCGCGTAGAATACCTCATCGGGCGGCCCACCTTCTCGCGACGATGGCCAGACGTACTGCCAATCTCACATCGCTTCCGGCAACGGTATGATCTACCCGCATGGTGCCAATACTCGATCACCAGGGCCCGAGCCTTGCCGAACATTGATGTCGACCAAGGCGAACGGGCCTTGTGGGGTGTAAAAGACCCAGTGGAAGGACAATATAGGTACAGCAGTGTAGCGTGGTCCGTATCACAGATGTTGTCTGATGATAGGGGGCTTTGCACTCATTGGAGACAACAGCAGAGGGCAGCGGAAGGAAGATACCCATGGACAATCATAATCAATAACGGGGAGCGAGCCATTGAGCAATTGGTAAACTTGGAAGAACGAATCAAAGGCTTTGGTCGCGCTGGAGCGGTTATCTGCCTGGGTCTGGCATGATGAGGTGGTGCGTACTACCTCCTACCTACCTGTACTGTTGGAGGACTGCGCGCACCACATTAGCACATCCAGCGTTGTGTAGACGGTGCCTCGTGTACAATAATAATGGTATCATTCACTTGCTAAATTGCTCCAGTATCAGTGTCGCGCTGGAGGAGCGTTTGTGTAGGGTACAGGAGGGTCCGTCGGCTTGTCGGTCTTGATTCGTCCTTATTGCTTGTTCGCGTTGCCTACCTGTAGTTCTATTCCAAGTCTACATGTAGGTATGTACCTACTATAATTGCCTAAGAACTTAAAACTACCCTAATAGCGTCGGTCCACGACCGATCGACTGTATACCTAGCACACATCAGGTAACATCACTACGCACTCTTCCCGACCAACAATGAATTGACATGCTTGACGGCACTCACGCCGAAGCTTTGAGAACCGACACACACGCCTCTCCTGGCTGGAGGGCGTGCATCCCCACCGTCTGCGAACGATGAGTCGCGCCGAGCGATTCGAGGACGAGAAGCGCCGCATCATTGAGAGTTGCTTCTCGAAGCTCGACGCGAATGGGCAGCTGGCCGAAAGCTACATCACGCACATCCGGATCCAGGAAGATGGCACCCATCCCTCCGCACCACCGCCGCCTGATAGCCCCCCTGAGCACAAGAAGCCCCGTCTGATCATCATCGCCGTGCGGTCGACGGGCCGCGTGCGCATGCACAAGGCGCGAGAGAACAACAATGGCAGCTTCAGCATTGGCAAGACGTGGAACATGGAGGAGCTCTCGTGCATCGAGTCGTTTGCGAATCCGCCGCATCCGCCCCAGAGCGAGCGGGAGGCCAGCCACCGCGCCTGGGCGGGCAGCGAGGGCTTCATCGTCACCATCTCCAAGCCGTACTACTGGCAAGCGGGCACGAGCAAGGAGAAGGATTTCTTCATAGCGAGCGCAGTCAAAATCTACCGCAAATACACAAAGGGCCAGACGCCCGAGCTGCGAGGCTTCGATGACAAGGAGAGAGCTCAAATACTGGGTGCCTTTCCTGCCGCAGCCCCGATGCCTGCTCAGCAGCCACCACCTACGTCGCGGACTACTGCTCGTCCACCCGGCGATGGACATTTGCCGCCACCACATCCGCCTTTTGTACAACGAGACCAGAGCCGGGACGGGAGTCGATACAGAGGCAGTCCAGGTCCTCCCCCGAGTGTTAGTGATGCAGGGAGACCAGGCAGTGGCCCGAATTCTCGACGGCCCTCAGACTCTCCCGCACGCTTTGGGCCCGGAATGCATCCTTCCAGCGGACCACGGCCTTTTGCCAGCACTGAGCAGATGCGTCACCCCAGCCGAGACGGACGACCAGAATTCCGACCTGGCACCTCTCCTGCTCCTGGACAGCTCCAGCCACCCATGGGACAGCACGGCGCTCGGAGGGGTGAACAGCCTCTCCCTTCGTCAGGTCTTCCTCCGCCCGGGCTGGGAGGGGAGTCGACGCCACTGCGGCCACGGAGTCCCGCGCAACGCTCAATTCCGCACTCCCATGATGGAGCGTCTGAAGACCGAAGTCTGACCGAAGCACCGTCTGCGGATGGTACCAAACGGGAGGCGGCGCACTTGTTCCAAGCTGCACGCGATAGGTATATGAACTACCAGCCGCACTCTCCTGATCCCTCCGGGAGGACACCACCATCGCGTGCATTACCACATATTGACACGATGCCCGTTGCACCCGCGCAGAATGGACACGCCAAGCCACCGGTAGATCAAGCTATAACTGCTACCAGCGCGGATTCTAACGGCATTAATGGCGCAGATGCCGCAGCAATTGGTGCTATGACTTCTTACTACTGGGGACCGGAGCACTCTATTGCCGCTGCGCCACCGCCCACAAGTGATGCACCACCCAGTCCTGCAACGCCTGAGCGCTCGACTCGACGTTCCAACGCCGAGCATGCAGCTTCTGCGAGCAGTGTTGATCTAAGACCTGCTCCGTTGCAAGCGCGACCAGTTCCAGAGACTAGTGCAGATCACATAGTCACAGAAGCAGGGACTCATCAAGTCACCAATGACGCGGGAGACACTGCGGAAGTAAGACCACTTCAGCTTTCGAACAAGTCCGGGCTCGACCGCATGAACACTGGGGATGCTTCCCAGCAACCCCCTGTTCAGCCAGCTTTGGACGAGCCTGAAACACTCGAGAGGAATCTCGGAGAAGGAGAAGAAGAGGGGGGGGGAGGAGGGGGAGGGGGTGGAGGGGGAGGCTGAGGAGGAGGAGGAGCGCTACAGGCCAGGCCTCGGGCCAATGTTCAAGAAGAAGGCAATTGCGGATCGTTTCAAGAAGGCTGCCAACGCAGCGAGCGCATTCAAACCACGACCTGGGGGCGCGGCCGAGAAGATACTGAAGGCAAAAGCAGATCGAGACGGAGAACCAGATGGCATAACTGGGGTTGTGCCTCGACCACAGCTTCGCCAAAAACAAGATGAACGACCGGTCACTCCAGACGACAATGACTTCCGCAATGGCTCGCCGCAGGAGGAGCCCCCGCGGGTAGAAATCAGTTCTCCCAGGTCGCCAATTGCGGCTGATCATGAGCCACTTGAGGCCGTTCAAAGCTCCGTGGAGCTGCATGATGATGGACCTCAAGTACAGGCCGTGACAACGGAGCTGAATCACGGGGACAACGCGACAAATGAGAAAACCGAGCAGCGCCATGCCCAACAGCCACAGGTCAAAATCAAGCGACGCAGTGCCCAGCAAGAGCGGTACCTTGCCTCACTGGGCATCGACCGAGCGCTGATGGCGGACAAAGGACTTGATTTTGAACTGGTGCTCTCTGAATTCGGTTGGAGCAGCAACATCTTGCAGCCGAAACAGCTGGCTATTCTCGATCATGATATTCGTCGCGAGCACAGTCGAATCGAGGCTGGCTCATGGTTGTCAGATGCTGATTCTTCTCGAGAAGAGCGCATATTGCATGTCGAGGGTTTGCTGGACAAAGCAATCGCAGAGTGTGACGAGCTGGAAGGTCTGCTGACATTGTATCATGTCGAATTGAGCTCATTGAACGATGACATCGCGTACATTGAGGCGCAGTCACAGGGTCTACAGGTACAGTCTGCAAATCAGAAGTTGTTGCAGACTGAGCTTCAAGGACTGGTTGATACCATGTCGCTCGACCGGAGTGTCATGGAGCCGCTACGGTATGGCAACCTTGCGGATGCCGCTGCCCTAGAGGAGATTGAGATCAGCTTGGTCAAGTTGTACCGAGCGATGCTGACTATGGATCCCAAATTACGGTCCAATACACAATCACTTTCCAGAGTTGGAGGTGCGATGGGAGAGAACGAGACGTCTGAGATGGTCGCTCTGCAAGAGAAGAAGAAGGTGTATGATCGCGAGTCCACCGAATTTTGCCAGCGTCTCATGCAATTCCTCGATGCCAGGTTTACGAACTCCACAAACAGCATCAAAGGACGAATCTTGCGAATACCTAATGGTGGTGGATTGGCACGACTCAACCCTGATGCGTTCGGCGAGCTTCGAAACGGGCTATGGATGTACAGTCCTATCCTGCTCTTTACGAAGGAGTTGAACGAACTCGCATGGATGACATTGCTGCGAATGTACCAACAACGCGCTGGTCTGCTATATAAAGACACGTTCAAAGAGAACATTCAGAACTGGAAGCGCGCAGCACGTGCCAACACTGGAGATGAGGGCGATATTCTGTTCACTTCTCTTGAGAGAGAAGATCCCGCCTCTGGTGGGCTGACATCCACAGCACGAAAGCTTACCGTGAAGCGATCCCAGACTCTTGCGAAGACATTACGCAATGCGTCTGGCGACAAACAGGGCATATCTGAGCACAAGCGACCCGGCGCCATGACGCGCGCGCAGGCCTTTGCGGGCGCAATAGATGAGATGGCTCCACTCGTCAATCGGGAGCAGAACTTCATCGTAGACTTGTTTCATGTCAGTTCCACGGAGACGGCAGATTTCGTCGACGCCGTACAGTCGTGTCCCCCAGCCTCTCGACGTGGCACGAACTTGCTTGAAAGAAAACCCGTCGAGCCCAATCGAGGAGTGGCAGGTCTGGTGACGAGCACTATGCTCAAGACCTTTGACTTTTTCTTGGGCGAAACGAAAGCTATGCAGGATTGGGCAGTGTCGGATGATCCTGTACAAGGAGTTGGTGTCCTGGCTACACTCTGTCGGCACGCTTACTATCTACAAGATACCAACCAGGACTACCTGACGCAGCTTCTCGAGAATCTTACGGGAAGCCTCAAGACTCGTTTCAACAAGTTTGTCGATGACCAAATTCGGGCGATCGAGGACACCAAGGTGAAGATCAAGAAGCGGAAGGGCGTGATCGCATTCATGAAGATTTTCCCTCACTTTTCTGCTGCTGTCGAGAATACATTCGCTGCGGTGGCTGGAGTCGACTACGATGGCCCGGCTGCATGCGTGCTGGATGTGAGAAAACTGGTTGATGACGCATACGAAAGGATGAACCGCACTATGTTCGACAGCCTCAAGGTCATTGCGAAGGAGAGTCCGATGGCCGGGGTTTCTGCCGGCAAGCCGCCACATGCCGGTCAAGACGACCACGAAGACAAAGAAATGCTCAACTACCATATTCTCCTCATCGAGAACATGAATCATTACATCGAGGAAGTGGACGATGGCGGCCGAGATGGTGTCCTTGCTGAGTGGAAGGGCAGAGCATTGATGGAGAGAAGGGAGGCCCTTGAAGCTTACGTAACTCGCGTCATCCGCCGACCACTTGGCAAGCTTCTGGTAAGACTTTTTGTTGCGCAATATGTGGCTGCCATTGATATACAACAACTGACACACTGCAGGACATGCTGGAATCTGCAGAATCTATTATTGCCACTTATCCAGGCAACCCAAGCGCGCTGGCAGCTCGACCGTCCTATTCTCGCAAGACAATGCGCACGATGCTGTCGACACATGACAGCAAGGAAGTGCGACGTGGTATCGACACTCTGCGAAAGCGGATCGATAAACATTTCGGCGAAGCCGATGACGAGCAGTTGTCTCGGGGACTGGTCGCTTTCGTATGCAAGGAATGTGAGAGGAGTTATGAGAGGGTGCTGGAGCGGCTCGAGAAGCTCGTCGAGGAGGCGTATCCTCGTGCTGAAGGAGAAAAGGACGTGGTCATCGACTTTACGAAAGCAGATATACAGGCTGGCTTCCGCAGGTAAGTGTAACATAGCGACGTGCAGATGGAATTTCCCAGCGAATGTACATACACCATCATACGGTATTCATCACACCGTCAAGAGCTCATCTTTCACTTCGTAATTGTCGGACATACCCGAGAGGTACCGGAATACCTCAGTTGTGTCGCGTGCACGTGACGATTCACGAGCTTCTTTGTCCCACTAAAGTTAGGTAGATCCCGTCCTCCCACGGCACGGCCACTGACTGCACCTTACTACTTCCTGTCGTACTCGTCGATCCAGTCCCATATTCCAATTTCACACCCCGTCCAGCACCACGACATCGACCCTCACGACGCGACATGCACACTGAATGAGTCTCCACGCACTGCCAGTAGCATTTGACCAACCGTTGACCGGGCCTGGGGTCCTCGCGACCCGGTGCCATGAGCTCCCGTAGGCGAAACCACCCCAGTGCACACGTCTGCGCTCGCTAATCCGCTCGTGCGCAGTCAAGCAGTTCATCCGCAACGTGCGCGCGGCCAAGACGATTGCCGACGAGAGGGCCGTGGTGCAGAAAGAGAGCGCAGCCATCAGAGCCAGTTTTCGGGAGGAGGGCCACGATCCCGATAGACGGTATATGCACACCACACACCGCACACCACAACCCCCCCACCCCCTCCGCTCCGCCCCCGCTACGAGCCCCATGCTGCAGCAAAACAATGGCACACGTGGACTGGGACACACGCTGATGGACCTCACAGGCGGAACAATGTCGCCAAGCTCCTATACCTGTTCACACTGGGCGAGCGCACACACTTTGGTCAGATCGAATGCCTCAAGCTGTTGGCCTCCCCGCGCTTCGCGGACAAACGTCTTGGCTACCTGGGCACGATGCTGCTGCTTGACGAGAACCAGGAGGTGCTGACATTGGTCACGAACTCATTGAAGAAGTATGTATCCAAGAGGGTTGGGCCTGTGGGCAGAGATGACTGACCACGGGGTGCAGTGACCTCAATCACAATAATCAGTACATCGTGGGCTTGGCTCTGTGTACACTGGGCAACATCGCCTCTATTGAGATGTCGCGGGATCTGTTTCCCGAAGTCGAGACCATCTTATCATCATCCAATCCTTATATCAGGCGAAAGGCAGCTCTATGCGCGATGCGTATATGCAGGAAGGTTCCAGATTTACAGGAGCACTTCCTGGACAAAGCAAAACTGCTGCTGAACGATCGCAACCACGGCGTGCTACTGAGTGGCTTGACCCTTGTGGTAAGCATGTGCGAAGCTGACGAAGAAGAAGGCGGCGAACAAGGAGTGGTGGATATATTCAGGCCGCTTACAGGAAGTCTTGTCAAAGTGCTCAAGTCCCTGTCACAATCTGGATATGCCCCGGAGCACGACGTCACCGGCATCACTGACCCGTTCCTGCAAGTCAAGATTTTGAGGCTACTCCGGGTTCTTGGCCGGGGCGATCAACAGACGAGTGAGCAGATCAACGATATCCTGGCGCAGGTCGCGACAAACACCGAATCCTCCAAGAACGTTGGTAACTCAATCCTCTATGAAGCCGTTTTGACCATACTGGACATTGAAGCAGATTCTGGTCTCAGGGTGCTCGGTGTCAACATCCTGGGCAAGTTTCTATCAAACAAAGACAACAACATTCGCTATGTGGCCTTGAACACGCTGATCAAGGTCGTTGCGATCGAGCCAAACGCTGTGCAGCGGCACCGCAACACAGTGCTCGACTGCTTGCGTGATCCTGATATCAGCATACGAAGACGGGCGCTAGACCTCAGCTTTACACTGATCAATGAGTCTAACGTACGGGTTCTCGTCAGAGAGCTCCTTGCGTTCTTGGAGATAGCAGATAACGAGTTCAAACCCATCATGACATCGCAGATTGGCATTGCCGCAGACCGGTTTGCACCTAACAAACGGTGGCATGTTGACACCATGCTCCGCGTACTGAAGCTGGCCGGGAACTACATCAAAGAGCAGATACTAGCATCGTTTGTGCGACTCATCGCGACCACGCCTGATCTGCAGGCTTATTGCGCCCATAAGCTTTACGCGGCACTTCGGGAGGACATCAGCCAAGAGGGCCTCAACTTAGCAGGGGCGTGGGTGATTGGGGAATATGGTGATGCTCTTCTTCGTGGTGGCTTCCAAGAAGAAGAGGAGGGACTGGCCAAGGAGGTGAGAGAGGGAGAGATTGTTGATCTCTTCGCTGCGATACTCAACTCCAGTTACTCGGGGCAGATCGTTACGCAATACATCATTACAGCTGCCATCAAACTCACGACGCGACTCCAGGATCCGGCACAGGTGGACCGATTACGAAGGCTGCTGCTGGGTCGCCAAGCCGATCTGGACGTGGAGGTGCAACAAAGAGCCGTCGAGTATGGCAACCTCTTTGGCTACGAGCAAGTACGACGTGGAGTGCTGGAACGCATGCCAGCGCCAGAGATTCGTGAGGAACAGCGCGTGCTCGGCGAGGCGACCAAGAAGCGACACAGCAAGCTTCCCCCCAAGAAAAAGCCTAGCCAAATCACTGAGCAAGATATGCTTCTGGATCTCATGGGAGGAGATTCTGGGATGCCGAATTCCGATTCGGATATGACGTTGAATGGATCGCAGAAATATAATGCTAATCTTCTTGCTGACATGCTGGGTGGGGCCGACTCTACTTCTTCGCCTTCTCAGCACACTGCCTCTTCTGTCCCTAATGGACAGTCGCAGCCACAAAGCAGCATGGATTCCATCATGGACCTCTTCGGCTCACAACCGTCAGCGACTGCGAGCTCTGCCGTGTCCAACGACATTCTGGGCGGCCCAAGCGCGACACCAACGGCACACCTGGTTTACAACAAGATGGATCTCAACTTGACTTTCAGTGTGCAACGCACTGCGCAAGCTGCTACAGTATCAGCTCGGTTCCGAAACGACAGTGGGTTTGAAACATTCACAGCACTCAATCTCCAGGCTGCTGTGCCCAAGACACAGAAGCTGCAGTTACAGGCGATTAGCACGTCCGAGCTCCAAGGCGGCCAAGAAGCCACGCAGCAAATGCGTGTCACAAGCGTACAGGGTGTAAGTTGACTCCTGCAACAGTTGGACGAGCAGTATTCTAATCTACATGTAGGCTCCGCCAGCGAAGCTGAGGCTACGTCTGAAAATCACCTATAGCAAAGGTGGAGGCGCTGCTGTGACTGAACAAGTGGACTGGTCCGAGCCCACGTAGTCTTGGGGAAGCTGATGGTCGGAGAGCGCGTTCTGGTGGTAGCTGTCCTGAGAGAGAGAGTATGACAACAGCCCACCCCATATCATGGCTGCTCCGCAACGCATGACCTCGCACCACTGTGGCGCCAAGATACGATGGTACTCTTTGGCTGGTTGCCACACAAAAAGTAGTAGTAGTAGTCAATCAAGTAATACTCACTTCAATCGCTTCACCGCTTAATAACTTGCCGTCTCGGATGAGAATGGCACCACCACCCTCTTTCGTCCTGTCCTCGACTCTCTGGAAGAAATCCATCGAGATGAAGCCATTTTCGTCGCCTTCGCTCAGTATGACACCATTGTCGCTCCGCCAGAATTTGATCCCGGCCTGCATTGCCTTGACCAGATCCAAATATATCAATATCTTGCTTGACGCTCTGATGCCCGAAATCACCGGGACGTGCTTTTCCTTTTCCTTTTCTTTTTCTTTTTCTTTTTCTTTTTCCTTCTCCTCTTTGTCAAACCCGGCAGGTAAGCCCGCAGCAAAATGAATATGATTTCTTCCCATGGTTTTCAACCCTCTCGACGCCACAATCAGCTTCCAGGCATTTTTCGTCGTGCCGTGAATCGCCATTGCGGGGATTTTATTCTTCTCCTTTTCTTCTCCTTCTTCTTCTTCTGCTGCTGCTGCTGCTGTGGTGGTGATGATGATGGGTTGAAGAAGTTCTTGATTTTGAATAATATTATTCTTCAAACTGTGGCCTTGATTGGCGCGGATGAGATAATCGCTGGGGGATTTTTCATTTTCATTCTCATTCTCATTCTCATTCTCATTTTCATTTTCATCATCATCATCATCATCATCATCATCATCATCATCATCATCATCTTTTTCTGCAGATGGAGATGGAGATTTCAACTTCAACGTAAATCGCTGTTTGTCATTATCTCGCACACAGGCTCGTAATTCGTCAAAAGTGACTTTGAGGGATTTTAGGTTGCGATTCTCGAGCACGTCGTGCACGTTGGCGAAACCTGCTGAGTCGAGGGTGAGATGTTCTTTTTCGGCTCCGTGGCGGAGGAGCCAGGCGATCTTTTTGGACACTTGGACGGGTCGTGGTGGGGGTGGTCTTTTGTTGTTGTTGTTGCTTTTGCCGCTGCCGCTGCCGTTTCGTGGATTGTTTTGTTTCTTTTCGCTGTTGCGGTCGTCCATGTTGGGGGGGTTTCTTTTCTTTTGAATTTTGTGTCTGGGGGGTGTTGGTGGTGGTGTTGTACTTGACAAGAATTTATTCATAGCTCCGAAATTTAGACTATTGGGGAGGTAGGAACGCCCCCCCCCCTGTACTGGAGAGTGACGACTACCTGAGGCAAACCAACGTTACAAATTCACTTCCAAAAGCTGAAATCCATGACCCATCATCATCCATCACTATTCACTTAATCCCCCTTCTTTTCAGCCCCGACGCCCCCAAACAATCCCCCAACATACCCCCCAGCACTTTTCGCGCTCTCGGCAGCTCCTCCACCCACTGCTGTGACATTATTCACACTCGAGTCCGTCAGGCCCGCCGCAGGACCGCCATAGCTCCCACTATCATCTTTACCGCCTCGCTCCGCTCGATTGACGCCTTCTTTGCTCACAGCGTCGCCCACGGGCTGCAAAAGTCCTCCCTGTCCGATTTGGCCGGCGACGGCATTGTTGACGCCATCCTAGATCGAGAGTCAGTTGGATTTTGGATCTCGCCTGTTGTTCATATGACTCGTCCGTTCACACACACATACTTGTAAATTGTCCACGGGCTCCACACCGGTCACTTTGGTCTTGCTCAATGTATCTTTCGTAGCATAACTCGCCTTGTTATCCTTGGTAAACCATCGCAGATACAAGTCCTCGATCCACGGCAGCCAGTTTTCTTTCTGATGCTGATAGCCTTCTGCGATCCACTCCGAGTAGCTCTTGCCCTGTTTCTTCTCCTCGGGCAACGCATCAAAAGTATGCTGTTTCTGCTCCTCGGTCATAAGAGACCATTCATCCCTACTATTCTTACTACTGGAAGTCTGCTGTGGGAGAGAGTCTGCCATGGTAACCTAATAGAGATGTGTAGGTGGGTTTGAATTGTGCTGCCAACCAACTTCTTACATGTATAGACCTACCCAGTGGCGGGGAGGTACTTGGTGGTTCCAGAACAGGTTTTCACGCCGTGTTCAGGAATGACGTCTGCCACGCTGCGACGGATTGTGTGACATAGCGTTGTCCGCCATTCTGGTGTGACAGTACATTAGATGTAGGTACCTGTAAGGTACATGTATGCAGGCTGAGGGCTGAGGTGCGAGTGTAGGAGGTAAGAAAAAGTGTTGCCAAGACCAACATGTGTACCATGCAGTGCCGTACTAGTGAGCCCCTGAGAGCATTGCCTCCTTCATAGAACTACATGTACGTATCGTACAAATATCGTCATGCGCGCAGCAAAAGCTGCTGGTATCTTTCACTCAAGTACAAAGCACACCAACGCCCCATTATCCATCGTCATGCATCGTCGTGATCCGTTTCAGCAAGAACGCTTCCAACAAACCAAAAAAGAAATATAGCGCACAATGCACATTGCGAGGTGATGCTCACTGACCGTTGTACAAAACGTGGTAACATGTATCAGACTGTATGACAAAATCTTACTCAATCAAATGCCGGGTGCGTACTATGCTCGACGTGCGGCTCGGGAGCTTGTTACAATGTTGTTGTTCAGAGAGGAATCCTCGCGTTGCGGGCAAAGGACCATCTTCTTCGAGCACGGGAGGCGTCTCGTACTTTCGCCTCGCTGCCAGGGATTCTCTCAAAGAAGTAGAAGTTCGACGTGGTGCTCCGGGGGATCGGTCCTGATTCGTCCGGTCTTGGCTGGGGATGCGAGACGTGGCCCGTAGCGACGACGAATACTCGGTCCAGGCACGTGATTGTGGTCGATCGATCCGGTCATCTTCTCCACGCGTTGCTTCGCGTTTCGATTCCACTCGACTGCGGGTGGTCCTGCTGGGCACAGCACTCAGACGGCGCGGAGGCTGTAATTTGTTGGAATGTGTGGGAGTCGAGTCGGCATCCGAAGCAGACAGCTCCGGAAGAGGACTGCGTGGGCTGACGGCAGGGCTCTCGACCAACGCGTGCGGTCCGAGGAGGCTTGCTTTACGCTGCTCGAGACGACTCATGGACCTGCCAGCACCCGAAGCCGTGACTGCGAGGCTGCTGGTGCGTGAGAATCTCCGCAAAGGAAGGTCGGCAGGGGGATGTTCTATAGGGAGGGCAGCGGGAGACGATACGATAGGCGATGTTTCTGGCTTGCTGTCGCGAAGCGAGATGCAGAGGTCCGTCATGTTACGGCACAGATTGTCCACCCTCCGTCGTACTTGGCGCTCGTTCGTGACTCCATTAGTGGTGGACGGGGTGGCGCTGCCGGTAAGCGCCGCCAGCTGTAGTGCGTCCGCCACGACAGCTTCCAGGTTGTGGAAGACATTCGACGAGAGACTGTCTCTTGATCTGGCCAGTGCATCGTGGAGCAAGGGGTGAATGTGGGACCATGCGCTACCCACTTCGTTGTGTTGTTCAATTGCTGGCGGTGCTGGTGTGTCCATGGGCGCATCTGCCGGGTCGGGCTTGCGCGACTGTTTGGGCGACGAGTTGATAGTGGTAGGGGCTGTCGTTGCAGTGCGTGGTCGATCGCTGGAGCCCGAGGCGGCCGCACTAGACGTCGAGGGCTTCTTGTCGCTCGACTCCAGCTTCCTGATGCGTGACTTCAGCTCGTCGAGCTCGTCCCACACGGTATCTGCGGTGTGTGAGTCCACCGACGAGTCCGGCCCCTGCTGATCCGAACTCTCCGTGGGAGACTCCTGGGGCTCCTCCAAGGCAGCGGCAAGGGTGACATGCTCATCGTGGTGCCGATGCTCTGAGTAGGCTGTGTCGAAGGACTGTCGAGGCTCTGAAAGCGCAGTACCAAAGGACGAGCCCCTGCGACTGCGTGTGTGAGGCGATAGTGCACGCTGGCGAGGCGAGAGAGGCGACGCGTCGACGTAGTATGATGCTCGGGTGACGGAGCTTCTGCGCGAAGTGGTATCGTCACGGTGGTGGGGGTGGAAGGGTATGTGCTGCTGGTGCTGGAAGAAGAGACCGGCGGTGGCGCGCAGGCCGTCGAGACGGGACTGTGGACGCGCGTGGATGTTGCCGCTCGTACTCGGGCGTGTGGTCACGTCGGCGGGCAGCGACCTGCGCTTGGAGGAGGAGAAGGAGGCGCGAGACATGGATCGAGAGAGGGCGGCGGCAGGCAGGTCGTGTGGGTGGTTGGGGCTACAGTCGTCTTCGAGAGACTCGTCGTTGCTGCGGCGCGCACGTCGTTGCTGCTGCTGGTGGTGCTGGTGCTGATTGTGCTGCTGCTGTGGCTGTGAGGAGGATTGCGCCTTTTCCATCACGGGGTAATTTGTTGGCCGACAGGTGGTCTCAGACGACGACCAGGGTGTGGTTATTATCTTGCTCGAGGAGCTATGGGTCGTCGGCTCAGCGCCAGGGGAGCCGGCGCCGACCTCCTGAACGCGGAGGCCCGCTGCAAGATACTGCGCGGGAATCTTGGGCACCGTCGGGATCGCACTGCTGCATTCTGCTGCGTTCCAGTGGCGATGGCGTGTTGCCGTGTGCTGCTGCTGCTGCTGCTGTTGCTGTTGTGGCCGCGGCTGCTCCTGCTGCTCCTGCTGCTCCTGCTGCTGCTCCTGCTGCTGCTCCTGCTGTTGTTGTTGCTGCTGCTGCTCCTGCTGCTGCCGCTGCCGCTGCCGCTGCCGCTTCTGGACCTGCTTCGTCGCGCCGTGTGCACGGGCCTCGCCGCTCTGGCGATCTATTCTCACCTCCGCCTCCATCGCGTCAAAGTACACGTCCTCCGAGGCAGACGACATGTTCGATGCGGACAGCGTGCGTGCATCCGAAAAACAAATGAATCTGCTTGAGCGCGGGAACGCCAGAGAGTAGTAGGTGGGAGCAACATTCTTCTTATTATGGATGGCCTGCCTGACATCGGTACTAGGAGGTACTAATCCGCCGTCTTTTCACCTTGTGCCTGTTCACATGCCAGGAACAGCTGCAAGGGGAAGCTTATTGCTCTAGGCCCCTAGGGCTCGCCAACCTGAGATGACCCCAGTAGAGGCGAGGTCACAGCTCTGCCTGAATCGGGTAAGCTCCTCCGTTTCCGTTTCGCGAGCGGGCATGTCGACATGAGAGGGATGGTACATACAGTACCTCCTACCTCCTAGTTTTGGTTGGAACTTCTTGGAACTTCGCTTCCTGCATGTGAAGCGTATACGATCGGCAAAACTGCGAAATGCAGGCAAGCCGTGTGCAACACTGCAACGATGATACTGTGCTCCTTGGCAAGACTACGGCTACATGTACTACTGCTTGGCCTGCTGCTGCTGCTGCTGCTGCTATACTCCTGTTGTATAAACATGAAGCGCGGACACGCTCGAAAGTTGCCGCTGATGATGATCTCGTCCGGACGACCCGACTCCCGAGAGCCCAATCGTGCTCATCATGACTCTCAGGGGGTTTGCAGTGCAGTACTGTGCAACAGCCAACAGGATAGATAACACGACTCGGCACGGTCTGCCACGTCTGGCAAGTCCCTGAAAGTCAGACTATCCAATCCCTTGAAAGTCAAATAGTCTCAAGGTCAGAGGGGGAATATTTTATTTTAACCATTGACTTTTCTAGGTGGTGCTTGTTGCAACAAAGCACACAGCTGGTCACAGCCCGTCCAACTGCTGTCTTCATCATTATCATCATCATCACATACGGAAGTCAATCTGTCACACACTCACAGTGTCACCTGTGGGCGTGATGCGAGATTATTATGTGCCAAGAGACGTTGACTTTCTCTGAAACATGAAACACAGCATGTACCACCACGTTGGTAGTGTCGCACAACTTCTTTATTACTACCGGGCAAAAGTAGCCTAGTCACGTGGCGAAATGAAACGTGCAAATCCTTGCCATTGCCTAGAACTACTGTACATGTACCTGACTTCGTAGGAACTGATGGTTTTAAAATATAGAGCTCGACACTCGTCAGTGATAACCTGGTCACCCTTTCCCAATACGGGTTGCGGGCCATACCCGTACCTCAGGTACGCACGCACGCACAATCACCAAAACACGTGCATCAAAGAGCCCCCCGCTCGCTCATTCATGTCGTCGGCCCGTCGGGTATCTCCATCCCAAACCTCTCTACTATAAATACCTATATATGTACATGAGGTACTGACCAAGGTAGGATGGTACTCATCAGATGCCTGGATATGGAGATTTGATGTGGTATTGGAGGACAACTTAGCTACGCAATCTATGATCCGGAGCTCCCAAAGCGCTCTCAAGATGCGTCGCCATGCGGCATGCGGCATCACGCTTTCAATCCGAAAAGACTTTTTTTTTTCATCTGCTCTGCCTCGAGTCCCACCCATCAAACCCTCCCTCCCTCCCTCCCCCACCTGTCCACCGATTAAAGCTTTAGGCAATCGCACCTTCGGCAGCCTCCTGGGCATCCGTGATTAACTTTGTGATCTTTCCAATCGCGATTGTATTGCCCTGGTCTCGCAGCGTAAACCGACCGAGCTGCGGGTAGTCTTCGAATCGCTCCACACACACACTGCCAGCACCACCCGTCACTTGCATCCGCGCGATGATATTCATGCCTTGTTTGGCAAATCCCGGTGCCTTCTTCGACTTGCGGTTCGTCTTGGGCTCGAGCTTGTGCAAGAGTGCAGCAAACGTCACCTCTTCCGTCGCAGAGTGCACATGCAACACGCAATTGAACCCAGCCGAGATGATCGATTTGAGCTCTAGCAGACGGATTTGCGCTTCAAACTGGTTGACGCAGTGTACGGGCCGCTTCGGGGAACACAATACGAACCCCGGAGAAATGTCCTCCTCCTCAACACCTTTGATTCGCAATCGGACCTGGTCACCACTGGTGGCGTGCGGAATTTCGTCTTCCGTTTCGCCATAGAGTGCACTGATTTGGATTTCCGCACGGTTAGGCATCATCAGGTACTTGTTTTCCTTCTTCAGAATGCCCGCTTCAATTTTACCTTCAATCATCGTTCCCAAATCCCGATACTTTGCAGCAATAGGCATCATGAACGGCGCAGTAAGCTTACGCTCCAAGCTCTGCATGTTGTCCAAGAACTCGAGGAGGGATGGCTGATCATTCCAGGGCGCAACATCCTTGGGCACTCGGTCCTTGATACCAACTGTCGTTTGTGCAGACACAGGCAGGAAGGTGAGGTCAGTCTTGGGGTTGTAGCCAAGACCTTTCAAGAAGGTTGTGAGCTTGGTGATGCACTCCTTGAACCGCTCCTCGGACCACTGGACTGTGACATCGTCCATTTTGTTCACAGCAATGCAGAGCTTGTTGATTCCCTGCGTCTTGGCAAGAACGGCGTGCTCTCTGGTCTGACCACCTCGTTCAAAACCAGTCTCGTATTCGCCCTTACGAGCTGAAATTACGAGCACGCCGACATCTGCCTGCGAAGCGCCGGAAACCATGTTAGGCACGAATGTTTTGTGGCCCGGAGCATCCAGAATCGAATATCTTCGCTTTTCCGTTTCGAAGAACCCCCTTCCGACCTCGACCGTCTTGCCCTGCGATCGCTCCTCTTTGGTCTGGTCAAGTGCCCATGACAGGTACCAAGACTCTCGGCCCATTTCCTTTGCGTCTCTCTTGTATTTGTCCATTGTTCGCTCGTCGACCATTCCTGTGGCGTACAGAATACTACCACCCAGGGTACTTTTGCCTGCATCGACGTGTCCTAAGAATATCACGTTGACATGCTCTTTGCCATACATCTCACGCAGGTCTGCCTCGTCAACTTCCTTGGCCTGCTCTTCAGCTGCGAGCTCTACTCTTCGAGCTTCCGCCTTGGTGTCGGCACGAGATGGTGAGGAGCGACCGGATGCATTGGGTGATGTGCTGCCGCTAGCTGGTGCGGATTCGCCTGCTTTCTCAACAGCCTTGGCTGCTGCCACCTTATTGCCCGCCTCAGGCGCTGCCTTGCCTGATGCGTCTTTTGGCGCAGGCTTCTCAGCAGCCGGTGTGGGAGCTGGAACTCCTAGCGAGAGGACCTTAGCGCCACCCGCCGCCTTTTCCACCTTAGGCGCAGCGGCACCTGTGTCCGCCGCGCTTAGCGAAAGCGTCTTGACGGGCGCAGCGCCGTTTGAAGATGTAGCTGCTGCAGGCTTCGCTGCCGCTGCCTGTTGACCAGCAGCAGGGAGTGCTTCGCCGCGTTTGGCAATCATGGGCGCCTGCCGTTGCTGTGGTGGCACATACGCCTGTTGCTGGCTTTGTGGCTGTTGGTATTGTTGATAGCCTTGCTGGCCATACTGTTGTTGGTAGCCTTGCTGTGCTCCGTAACCATATTGCTGAAATTGTCCTTGTCCATAGCCTTGCTGGCCGTATTGAGGGTATCCGCCACCGTAGTTCTGACCATATCCATATTGCTGAAACTGTTGGCCCGGCTGGAACGACTGGGCACCTGGAGTGAAACTGCTTGCGCCGGGCACGAAGGCAGTCGGACCGCGCGCAGGCGGGCCTTGGTTGACGTTGAGCTGTGACTGTGTCTGGTTGGCCAGGTCGTCGTCTTGCATGGAGTCTTCCCACGAGTCGGCGGGCTGCTGGTCGGCCATGTTCGAATCTCGAGAGGGATATGTGTTAGGTAGCGCAGACGCAATTGCGTAGGGTGCGGGAGAGTGAAGTTGGCGAGATGCTTAGTGACACTCTGCTCTGCTCTTTGTCGGGTACAGATACCTCCTAGCAAGTCGAATGACGGGAGGTAGTGCAGAGCAGAGCAAAAGTCGAGCTGATGCCCGATGGTGATGGTGGGGGGGCTGGGTGGGGCCATTTGCTTGGCGCACGGTTTTGTAACTTGAACTTTAGTCCTAAGTACATATACCTACATGTAACTCAGGTATATATACCTCTTCTTCCCGCCACCAAAACCGACCAACCTTCTCGATGGATTTGCTACTGCACAAAGTCACCCAGCAGGCGGTGCAGTATGCCATCAGGTCGGGCATCACCATGACTTCCGCCTATTGCATTAAAGAGTGTAGCCGCTTGCTCAAGCAGGCTCCCAAACGGAGTCCTGAGCGTCATGAACTGCTCCAGCTGCAACTTGACCTTGAACAGAAAATCCGAATGATCGCACAGCCCATCACTATGATTGAGTTGATCGCCGCTCGGGGCAACACGTCCCTGGAGTCAGCCCTGTCTCTCTGCAGGGATTTGCGCTACGACATTCAGGCGTTAGGTCAACGTCTTGACAAGGCGGCTCGCGAAGAGCAGCATCTGCGACAGCACGCCCGCAAATGCAATGGCGTCTCGCGCGAGGATGCTGACCATGAGTTGGTAGCCATCATCAGTCAGGTGAAGCTCCTGTTGGCCAGAATCGATGGCGCCGTGCCACTGATTACGCTGGCCATCACCACATCTGGTTGCAGCCTGTCTACCTCGCTGTCGGGCACAATCAGCCCCAGCAGACTGTTACAGGCGTCTACTTTTCTGACCGCCGCTGACACCAGCTTCGCCCATTCTCCGATGATGCCTCGTCAGGTAGGGCCCACCTGGACTTGCTGCTTGTATATGCTGTTCGCTAGCCACGCCTCGAGGAGTGAAAGCCACGAGGCAACATGGAAAGAGGTCATTCACAAAGCACGAGTCAAGCTGTGGCGCGTACCACTTGAGAAGCTCTACTCTCTGCCTGGTGAGCCTAGCAGTCCAGACTTCTGCGATGGAGGTTCAATCCCTTCCGATGATAAAGCTGCAGAATTTGCCTATCAGCTGTCCATCGTAGAGGATCTTGACGATGGCAGGGTTCACACTTTCGAAGACGACGAACCGCAGCCCGGATCCTTTGACGACGTTCCCTTGGCTGGGATCAGAGATATCGTGCCCATACACGAAATCTCCAAGGTATATCCTGCCTGAGAATAGTCCTTTCATTTACTTGTCCGTATGCATAGCTAACCGACCGTAGATTTTCTACGCTGATACAGGTAAAACAGTCCGAGGAGCCCCCCACGATCCCCACTGAGCGAACACCACACACTGAGGTGCTGAGCACCGAAAGACTGTTGTGCGATGTTCGTGTTTCCAGAGAATACTTGCTTACCTTCAATCTTTTACTCTAGGCAAAGTGCTTGGCATTGGGGGCGATGATGAAATCACCCATCCCTGCCTATTGCTTCGGCGCGATTGGCATGCTGAGCCACCGAGACGGATGACCAGACCGTCGCACGCGCAAACACTCTCCGGTGATAACGAAGAGGACGACGATGACGAAAATGAACAATCCCAGATCGATGCGCAGATCCAGCGCGAAGCTACCCCGGATGTACCAAGCCATGAAGAAGCAATACCTCGCGGCCATTCATGGCGGCTTCCCCCCGATCTGGACCCAGAGTGGATGGCCTTCCAGGTATTTGTGGAGGACGACACTTCTGAGAGCGAAGACGAAGAACCAGAGTACCCACGATCGAGTGCATCTACTTCGTTCGAGCCTAGCTTGGCCATGGCAAATCTTAACATTAATTCATCGCCACCTGATACCCCGATCAAGTCACGGTCGACATTAACCCTGTCTCCGGAGAAGCCCGCTGGTCCTTTAATCAAGACTACTCTGTCACTTTTGGAGATGCTTCTCAAGCTTTCGGCCCTACAGCAGTTCAGACAAGAATCGCATCTTGCCGTCGAAGACGAACTACTCAACTTCTTCTTGGAGGATAGCGGCACCGCTGGCGCTGGAGCAGAAAAGCAACACCGCCAGGAGGTCAGACGCGCTGCTATTCAGCGCGTAGGCTTCGGTAAGTAAAGTAACGACAGTCGAGACTGTTCGAGAACAGACCTCTTGAAACAGGCAGTAAACTCTGAGAAACTTACTTACCTTCTGCCCTTTCACTAGACCCCTACGATGAGTCCCCAATCAAGCGTCGAGGCGAAGAGTACATCAGCCGACCTGATGGCTCCCCGCGATCTCTCAGAGGCTCACCTAAGCCAACGAGCATTCCACACAACGAAGACTACAAGTACCAAACACCCGCGCTGGACTTGAGTCGTTCGCCCCAGGATCTTCTGTTGGCCAATCGTGGTGTGGCCTCATCGCCGTCGCCGCTCCCAACTGGATCTCAGCAGACGCCGCCGATCTCTTCCACGCCTGAAAAGGGTAGCTACGCCCAACGCAGAACTGCACCAGTAAATTCCAACGCGTCGCAATCTGCTGCAAGCAACGAAGGTTCTGGGACTCTGCTGAGCACACAGAAGACAAGAGCGGCATTGCTACGCGCACGAAATGACACGAAAGCACGAAGCCCGCTTCACGAGACACATCCATTCGGCGATGATTGAGAGTGGCGATTTTCTCGGGGAGGATTCTACAATGAGCAGTCCAGCTCGTCTTTGAGTCTACTGGCAGGACGATACAGCATATTCGGTTATGCTTCTTTAGTCCCGTGCGTAGGGCTGAAACATGCTTTATGTCTTACTCTACTCGTGCTACACTACATATATCAAAAGTCGGACATTCTCAGCGCACCTCGGCAGATAGGACGCCTCGTTTGCCCCACCAGCTCTCCGATCAAATTACGCATGGTCTTCCAGCAAGAGCTGGCCCGTCATCACACTGCGGCTGGCACGAGAACCTGCGACCCCTGGCTGTTATCCCGACTCTGGGAAGGCAGATGAATCCGAGTATTGTCCACATCTTTCTGCTCCCCATGCGCATGCGGGCTGTCTGCCTTGTCTTGCTGCTCATTGACGGACAACGATGGCCTCGCCAAGTTTCTACGCCTCTGCTGAGACCACGGGAACTCTCTCACATGCGCAAGGTCGACTTCATCGTCCGCGCTTGTTGTACTACTTTTCGAGTGTGCTGTTGCTTCAGAGGTGAAATAGACGCTGCGCCATCTGGATTTCCCAAAAGATTAGCTTTGGTCAAAAGGCATGTACGATCGAATCAATCACGTAGTGTCAGTCAACCACTAACGAATCACTCATTCAAAAAAACGTACTCTGCATTCGCCCAACCTGTCCTGTCAACTTCACTCCAATCCTCCATGAAGTAATGCAAAAAGTCACCATGTGTCACACACACAATTTCCTTCTCCGGCCGATTCTTCAACCACACTCGAGCCTGCCGTGCCCGAGCCTGCACAGCTTCCCTATTCGGAGCCCAACGCCCCGTCTTCCGATCCCAACCAGGAGTCACATACTGCAAATCCACAGCTTGCCCTCGAAACAGCCTGTCCAACTCCTCTCTCGCCGACCCCGTATCGCACGGCAAATCACTCGTTTCCTGCAATTCTGGCAAACACACGACTTGCAACGCCTTGGGTTCGAGAATCGTTTCTCCAAATGCGAGCAAAGCCGTGCGAATGGTGCGTTTCATCGGGCTGGCGACGACGAGGTCGATCTGCTGGTGGGGAAACGAGGAAGGGGATCCTCGTCGTAAGTCGGAGCATTGTTGCTCGCCGAGCGCGGTGAGGTCTGGATCATGGAGGACGTGGTTGCTGGCGGAGACGTTGTGTAGACCCTGGGCGTGGCGGACGAGATGGAGGATGGGTGGCATATTTGCTTGCGGGAGGGAAATCTCTTTCTGCTTTCTTCCTTGACGGTGATGGCCGGATATAGGTTGATTGAGGTGGCTGCGTTTGCTGTGGGAGGTGGCTTGGAGGTGTGCAATGGTGAATCTAGGTGACTTCAGGCAAATAGATGGATGAGATGTGTGTAATGTCGTGAATGCGACTCCGTAATTGAAGCCTTGCAGGTGGGAACGGCGGGCTCTCCCTCCCGTCGTGGTGCAGCTGCAAGTGGATCAGGAAAGTTTCATGAAGCAGGTGCGAAAGAGTCGAGGGGAAAGATCGATCCTGTGCTTTCAGAGCTTCACTTAGGTATGTAGGTAACTGCGAAGAAAACATGTCTTGGAAGTATATGAATGAATTGGGCCCCTGCATCTCTTGCGCCAGAATTCCCCCTCTGTGCTGCCGTGTGGCCCTGCTTTTATGTAGTATTTCCCGAAAATTATATCGCGATACATTCCGAATCATGCATTCGTAAAGTCATAAGAGATGAGCTCCAAATTGTGGCCCGAGCTGTCGAGTTCTATTAGTCTCTGCTAGTGTATTCCATATTCCATATTTCGTCGTAAGTTGCGTCAAATCGCTATCGTCTGGTCCTCATGATGAACTTAGTTACTGCTTCTGCTCGTCGAGATCGAGGTCGTCTTGAAAATGAGGAAGAGTGCCCAATTGAGCAGCTGGATCGTATATTGGTGGAGAGCGGCGCATTTTCAGCGCAAGTATCGCCGTGAACGCGCCAGTCATGAAAATCACCAGTATACTGAGACATGGCGGTGCTTCGTTGAAAAAAGCGGGATGGCTGTCGATGAGGGAATTGTAAAGCGCAAAAGGCTTCAGGAAAGACGTCAGCCACAATGCTAAAGCTATAGGGTTGGTTAGCATTGTCTGAGTGGAGACGATGGGTATACATACCGAAGGACGCAAACAAAGTGACCAGATTGCCAGCGACCAGTCCGAATGCTTGCCGGCAACCCATAAAGACGACCGGGCCGGCCACAGGGTAACATATGGAGAAAATCAAAAGATTCAACTTGATGTCGGCGCGAAAGTCTAGGAAGAGGCCTACAGCCGCACCCATCCAGGTATTGACAAATACTGCGTGCTCACTCGCGGCCGCAAGACTCACAAGGATCGAGTCTCCCTTTTCCTTGAATTCTGCCATCATCGCAGATTGCTTTTCCTTGACGACATCGGCTTGACTCGCGAGTACACCAACCTTCTCCAAAGGTTCGTCGAGGTCTTCGTTGAGTAAAGCAAGTTTGCTCAGAAGGTCACTGCTCAGGCTATTCACGATTTCCAAATCATTTGTCATCGCATAGGCACGCTGCGCGAAGTCCGCGTGGTAACTTTCGAGTTGGTACTGGTAGACATTGCGAGTCTCTTCGAAATCGTCTCTAATGTTGGTCAGAGTCGTGGCCCACCCATTGTCCATTTGCGTGCTCCAGTCCTGTGCCCGGCTTAGGGCACTGTTGAACTGAGTAGTATATTCGTGAATGGTCTGTTTGGCTTCACCCATGGCCACGAGCAGTCCACGGACGTCTCCCGAAACTCCGTTCATGTTGGCTTGAATGCCGTCCAAATGTTCCTTGATGGCTGCCTTGCTTTCGCGGTTGTCGTTCTGGAGCTCCATATGGAATGTGCGCATTTCATTACCGATCTTACTGAAAAGCTCATCGATGTCACCTTTGATAGCTCTCATGGCCTCGCTGATGTCTGAAGTTGTGCCCAGAAGAACCTGGAAGAAATGCAGCTGCTCGTCCTTGTTTTGCTCAACACGCATAGCTTGGCACATGATCAAACCATCGGTGTTCATATGCGAATATGTGGTCCATGTGTTTGTGTTTTGAATAAGTGCACTAAGGCAAGTCTGTATGTCAGACTCACCCACGGGACGACCTGGCAAAGGGGATTGCGCGGCCTTGCATACAGATGGCAGAGAACTGCCAGCATCCTCGAGTGCACATTGAGTCATACGGATGGCATAGAGCTTCGGGAAGGCCTCGAGCTCCGCTTGAGTGTTATGAGTGGCCGATGCGTCCGTGGCATCGTACTGTTCACAGGAGTAGACGAGGCCCTGTGCAGCAAGCCGCTTGCACGTTGGAACTCTGTTGGATTTGATCTCGGCGAGGTGATCTTGAACTTGTCCGAGTCGCTGCGTCCAGTTGGTAGTTGGCTCCAACGACGTGGAGATGACCGGGTGTGCGGATTCAGCCGAGCCTCGCACGAGCCAGGGTGCGATACCCGCAGAGGCTGCAAAGAGGTCAGCGCGCTGCGTGTGAAGAAGATTGAGCTTGGCAGGCAGACTTGCCTTGGACCACCCCGATGAGGAGTAGCATGAAAATGACCAGGATAGGTGAGGAGAACATGATGAAGTCGAGGCCGTGATCGAGATGTGGCGAGGATGTGTATTGGTGGCGGTGGTTGCCGCCTGAAACGACAGAGAGCAGTCGCGCGATGATTTCAATGAGTGGTCGTGGTCGTGGTCGTGGTCATGAAGTGTCTGTCTGTGTTGGTGGAGTGGATGGAAAGTGGGTGATGGTGAGTTGAGAGGTGGCGATGTCGGAGAAGGGTGTGTGGTGTGTAGAGAAGAGCAGCAGAACAGCGACAGTACAAGTAGTACAAGTCGGGAAGTCGTTGAGAAGTTGCAGTGAAATGAAAGTCTCAGCGCGACACCAGCTTCAGTTGTCGAAGCAGTCGCTCACCTACGCTCGAGTTGTTCTTCCTGCAGAACGGGCCTATGGTATGCTGGACCGTGCGCATGTGCATGTGACAGGGAAAAGGAAATGTGTAAGTGAAGAAAGGGTGAAGTGAGGTGAAGTGAGGTGAGGTGAGAAAGACCGGTCATGATGTGGATTACGCCTGTCGTGCTCTGTCGTACGGAGAGTAGCACAACCTACAACATCCTACTGGCAGATCTCAAACCTCCGCCTCAGATCGCAACTTCCGACTCCATCATACATATCATGGCGGCCACCACGTCCACGCGGCACTGCGCGCGCTCATCGAGAATTCTAGCGACCGCCCTCGCGTTCCCAGCAACAGCAACAGCAAGTCGCGAACTCACGCTCCCATCCTTTCTCGTTCCAGCGTTCGCTCCGAGACGACCGCAACGCCAACAGCAGACCTCACACTTCTCCACGACTCCAATATGCTCGTCCAAACTCGGCAAAATGCCACTCTCTCTGCCCCCCGGGGTCACCTTCCAAGTTGTCGAGCCACCTCTCCCCTCTCACAATGCTCGCGTCAGCAGAAATCCACCCGGCGCAAAGGTCGAAATTGAGGGCCCATTGGGGAAAATGAGCATGACGGTGCCTCCGTATGTGCGCATCATATCCAACGATGAAGCCAGAACACATACCGTGAGTATCGCGGATACCGAGGACAAGAAGCAGAAAGCAATGTGGGGTACGTATAGAGAGCCTGGGCTATAGGAGAACGACATGAGAGATGTATAAAAGCAAGCATATTTTTTTCTAACACCAGTTTGTCTGTCTGCTAGGCACCGTACGAGGATATCTGCAAAATCACATCCTGGGCGTCAGTGAAGGACATGCCGCCATCTTGCGCCTGGTGGGAGTGGGATATCGAGCCACGATCGAGGGGAGTGCAGTGACGAAGAAGCCAGAATATGAAGGCCAGCAATTCGTGTCGCTCAAGGTGGGATACTCCCATCCCATTGAGCTAGGAGTACCACGGGGCGTGAAAGCGAGCACACCGCAGCCGACGAGAATACTGTTAGAGGGCGTCGAAAGAGAAGTCGTGATGCAGTTCGCCGCAGAGATTCGCGCCTGGCGGAAACCAGAACCATACAAGGGCAAGGGGATATTTGTGAATGATGAGACGATTAGGCTGAAGGCGAAGAAGATCAAGTAGACCTAGACAATGGCAGTGGTGGACATTGGTCTCTACGCTCTACTTTGTACACTATCGATAGCAGGATTGTGAGATTCAATCGATTGGCCAATGTACCACCTGGTTGCTCTAGCTACCACTACCCCTTCCCCCCACCCAAGGTCATTGACTAAAGTCCATACAGACTGCTCACTTTTTAACATCGCCTCGCAAGGACCATCATGCGACTGAAACGATGTGTGACTGATAACACCCTTTGTCCAATGAATCTTCTTCGAGATATACGACCGCGATGCAGCGACCGCTACCTAGTCTGCGTGCGCGAGTGATGCGCGCCGACTTGCATCCAGGGCTTCATCTGACCTTATGATGCATTCGTGCTGCAAACCTGCTTCTGTCTCGATCGCGGCCTTCCCATTCGCACATCCAAATCGACCCCATAAAGCAACAGCGCGAAGCATAGAAGCAGTTCGTGGATATCCCTCACGATGAAAGAGATGGGCTTGTACAAACGCATGCTTCTCCTCCTGATTGAGACAATTACTTGGACGTCTTAACCTTCTTCTTCGGTCGCTCGACTTTGGCGGCAGTATCATCAGCGCTGGCATCTCCGTCGTCATCGCCGCCTGCATCCGCCATCTCTGCATCGCTCCCAGCGTCACTGTCGCTCTTAGCATCCGAGTCGAACTCTTCAGCAACATCGGATTCGGAATCAGCCTGAAAGTCCTCGTCGACTGATTCATCGTCCTCGTCAGCACTTCCCCTGTCTCTCTGGACAACTTCCTCATCCTCGCTGCTGACGAGATCAGGGTCGTTCGCGAGAGCAGCAGCAAGCATTCCAGTGTCACCATCCATCTCGTTCTTCGTCTTGATACCTTTGGCCTTGAAGAAGCTCTCGAGAGGCTGCTGCTCTTCTCTGTTGATGTTGGAGAATTGGTGATCCGACCCACTCTTCAGTGTCACCGCAATATCGAATGTGCGGCTGGCACTAACAGCTCCGCCCACGCGGCTCATGGTGACACTGGAAATGTTATCAAACGAGATGTATGTCGCTGGCTTGGGCACAAAGAGGAATGCCTTATCGAGACAGAAGAGGTGGCCCTCGTTTGCCTTGATGCTGCACTTGACTCCACTCATCTGGTGATGGCTGACAAACTGGTCCGAGGGCTGAATCAGGCGCTTCCCAGTAAGACCGTGGAATATCTTCGATACAACGTTACCAATCGGCGCTTCGTACTTGGGCGAAAGCTTGCCAGAGTACTTTTGTAGTTGCTCATCTGTCATGTTGAGCTCAATCGCCACCTCCTCGTCTTTCTTAAACTGCATGACCAAGAACGGATATCGCGTCTGACCTTGTCGTAGGGGAGGATCGAGACCAATACACAAGAGCTGGTGCATGTCGTCGGGCTTCGGCAGTAGAAAGAATCGCTTCGCGCTCTCGTAGGATATCTTGTAGTCGTAGGTCTTGCCGCGTAGTCGAAAAGAGCTCTCGTAAAGGTCGATATCGAAGCGTCCACGGGGTGTGAGATGCAGGATATCCTGGAAGGTGGCGTATGTGTCCCCAGCAACTTCTCCAATCTCGGCTTTGTTCATGAGCGTCTCGTAGAACAGGTTGGCGGCATTCTGTTGCTCTGCCTCTTCACCATCTTCCGCATCCTCACCATCTTCGTCGTCGCCCTTTGCCCTCTTCTCTGTGCCGGGAATGTAAAAACGAATCTCGGTCAATTGATCTGCCGCGCCTCCCATCTTTTTGCCTTTGGCTCTCGCGCCTCCAAGATGACCATTCGTGCCCGTGTCTTCACCATCTGCGGGCAGGGAGAACTCGACTGCAACTTCGTTCTTTCCGGCCAAGTTCGTGTTGCTGATTTCGGTATATGGGATCTCGAAAGCGGGTTGATTACGGACGTTAAACGCGAGCTCATTTCGCCCCAGCTCATTCTTGCCCCAATTCCAGCCTCGTAGAGCATGCTCCTTATGCTCGAACGGAACGCCATACCATACCTTGAAACACTTTTGTATCGTCTCGAAGTCCTACACCTTGCGATCAGCGACAATAGCCAATTGTAGCTGCAGACATCGTACCTCTTGTTTGAAGCCATCGAGCTGCACAACACCTTGATTCCTGGCGTAAATTTTCATCTCGTAACCGCGTGCAGCTCTGCTCCATTGTGCGCTCAAGAACTCTCCCTTGTCCAGTGTAAATGTCTGACCACCCGACGGCTTCCATCCCAAGCCCGACTCGGCCAGTCGACACTTTCCGGGATCTTTGGAGAGGTCAAGGTAGATGTTGTCGAATGACTCCCTGCCCGCAGTATTAGCGATCAATATTGTCATCTTTTGATGGTGGCAGTGTTGCAAGAGCGGAGAGCGCACGACCGCAAACAGGAGCTCTTACATCGCGTCTGTAGATGTCGCGCGACGGAATGGCGTTTGCCACGGTTAGCCGCGTCTGCTGCCTATCGACACGAACGCGGAGGACAGTCGAATCGATGGCGGCAGCTGATGCTGATGGCGGAGAGCGGAGAGCGGAGAGCAGAATTCGGCGGAATCGCAGGAGGAGGCGGTGTGGTATGCTGGTAGATGCGACGGAAGCTGTGGGTGAGTGACAGATTAAGTGAAGTGTGCGAGCTGGAAGAATATGTGATTCCAGTTCGAGCAGCAGCCATGGTTAACGCGCGACATCCTGGCACGACGCGGGGACGCACGTGACGTGCATTTTTCACTTGACTTCACTTCGACTTTGAGTCTTTGACCAGGGGGTAATCTATGACCTGACCCAACCCAACAGGAGGTACATGTAGGTACTCTTGTCGCATGACACATGTAACTGGTATAAATGTCTGCACGACACCTTCTTTGGCCTGATTGAGTACCTCTAGGTAGCGATGGCAGTGAGCAGCAACCGATACTTCTTGCCCGTGGCGGTATCGCCAGCCTGCCTTGCCGTCACAGAAGGGACAATACACAACTGTTGCTCATCGTGCAGTGCTACAGAATGTACCTAAGATAGCAGTAGGCACATGACCTTGTCGCCCACGGGGTTTAATCGTTCTGTTCACTCCTCATACTTGCGTTTCCGGCATCTGCACAGAATCTAGCGGCGCTCGACATTTCATTCTTTGCAGAGCAGACCACAAAGTATTGTCATTACCGACCATCACTACCCCTTTCGTTGCCAGATCCCAAGAGAAACCGCGCAATGACCGCGAGTGTAAAAGAGCCTGATTCAGCAAGTCGAGAATGCAGTGCCTGCATGGACAACCAGGCGTCAGACTTCATCATGGAGGTCGAAGGCGATCCGGTCTGCCATGACTGCATTCGTCAAATTTTCCGTTTTGCCATAGCCGAGGATTCCAATTTTCCACCAGTCTGGTCGGGAACACCGCTGCAATTAGCAGACTTCGAACGCATCCTGGACGCCTCCATGATCTCAGACTTTCGCGGCAAGGCTGAGAAGTACGCAATGCTGCGGCGCCAAGGTGTGAGTTACAACCAAGCTACACAGACTGTGGAAAAGGGATTCTGACCATATGCATCGTCAAGGCCGGGTCGGAATCAGAACTCAGCGAGCAGGACAAAGTGCTTTCTAATTTTCGGGGCCTCTAGCAGGGGAAAGACTACCAGATCTGGTAAGTAACATGTCGACGGCATCTTCATTGCTCCATATCTCGCCGGCATCACGCTCTATGATGGTACTGAGCTTAAACACATAACTCGCTGAAACAGGTCTGCACATTCAGAGAAAACCTGCTAACACTTCGACTTGCTGCTGTAGTCCAGGATGCAAAACGGCCGTACAACTTCGAGATGGTTGCAATCACATCATTTGTATATGCTCTGCTTCATTCTGCTTCATCTGCGGACACTTTGCTCAAGAAAATTCCAACCACTGGGTTCGCGGGGGCTGTCCCAGGTACCACCACTTTGATCACCATTTAATGGTGCAAAGGGCCTCCCGAATGGCACGCCTTTCAATAGCCCGTTCTAGGCCACCGCTCCTAACAGACCTGGAGGGGAGGTTTGCGTCAGTCGCTGTTGGTACGAATCACAACGCGCGTCCGTGGGAGGGAGGAAATTCATCTCAGCAGCGAGCGACTGGATCATCGGCGATTCGGCCAACAGTGATGCACTTCAACGAAGCTGAGGGACCAATTACTGCGGTACCGCATTTGCTTACCCCAATACCTTTGTGGGTCCCCCTTCAGTCATCGGCGCATCGACAAGATACAGGGCGTACATCTGACCGATTGAGGGGTCTTGGTCCTCCACCTACATCCCATGCAACAAATCGACTTCTGGCTGCTGCTATACAAACCAGATTATATCATTCTGACGGCCACGATTGGACTGGGAGATCCATCCAACCGGAGCGATCCAGTCGTGTACCGCGAAATGCGAGGGGGCATGGCACAACCCGCTTACACGCACAGATTGCACGCGCAGCGGTCGAGTCGAGGTCACGTCGAGAAGTTGGCGTGGTTGTCACGATGAATGGTGAGCAAGACGACGAATTCAATATGGAATCGAACACCTAGTCGGAACATATGCTTGGATTGTTCATCAAGATGGTAATACTCGCTCTTTGTTGCATTGTGGCACTTGTACGGATAATGCATTCAAAGACATAATATGATTACACCGCCTGTTCTCCCAGTCGGGGAAGAGGATATTTGTACCTACCCTACCTTCGTATTGTTGATCATGTAGAGCCTCTTCCCAATCCTTCCATACCGGGCATTCCATGCCATTTTTTCGTGTTGTATTTTCACTTTTAGCTCCTCCCAAACTTCTCATGTCCGCAAAAGTCCATGTTGTATGAGATACTGGACGATGTCGGGGCTGATGGTAATACTACGATCCTGTCGACCACGTGCATGCTCCAGTTTATTCTGCTCAATGATTCGGCGCGAATCATACATTCGCCGCCTACTTTGTAAACCTGATGGCGCAACATACTCGTCGGGATCGGATTGATCCGCCGTGGGCTCCACAATGGCGTCGCCGTCCTCGTCGAATTGCTGTGGTCGCGCGCGCCGTCGAGCTATTCGGACTCCGATACGCATGGGTGGAGGGGAGGATGGAGGATTGGGGTTGACTCCTCGACCCAGTCGAGCGGCTTCTCGGGCGCGACCGTCAGGGGAGAATATCTGTGCATTCCCAGATTAGTTCATTTATTGCCCCCTAGCTTGATCGACACGGACGGCGAGCTGTCTCAGCATATATATTCAGGTATTTACCTTGATGGTGTTGTCGATGCCGGAGACAGCCAGCATTGTTTCATATGGATGTCCTTGAACCACGTTGACTACTTCGCCATCGCCCTCGAGAATATTCACGAGCTTTGTGGTTTTGCGATCCCAGATGAAGAAGTTTCCGTCATCGGAACCAGACACGACGTATTCGTCGTCATTGCCTAGGTAGGTAGTTAGCAAAGCGGTCACGGGTTGTTAGCAGCACATCTTGGAGTCCTGTAATCTTACACATAGCAGACTGACTTACCGAAGTAGTTGACATCCTTTACCGTCCTGGTGTTAGAGTGCCCGGTGTAATTTCGGAATGGTTTCGCGCAGAAAACATCAGGTTCGACACTAGACTTGAGTCGTTGACGTTCGAAGGCTGCAGTGTAGATGAAGCGAGGCACCCCTAAATTCGGGACGCCATCTTCCTCGTCTGGCTCGGAGCTAGATTCCGAAAAGGAAGTTTCGTCGTCGTCCCCATCATCTTCTTCATCATCATCGCTAGTCACCGCATCGTCATTGTCGTTAGACTCCGATGTCCACTCTCGTTGCTGCTGGGATTCGGCATCGTCAACCATGAGCGCACCAGCTATTCGGCCACTGTCATCAATCATGTCGATGGTCCGCACGTTGACCTCTTCATCTTCGTCGTGAGGGTGCAGGAGGTTGATGCGGGATTCGTCTGCAGTAGCCTCTCTGGTAGCGTGGCCCAGTCCACCGAAAGCTCGATCAACATCAGCGAATGTGAGGCCTCTGGTCGCATTCAACAAAACGCCACGTGCGACCTCAGAGGCCCAAAATCGACATGCCGTGATTCGATCCTGCGTGTGAATATCGTCTCCGGGGGAGGAGAGGTCCGCGAACGGCTTTCCTACTGCCGCGGCGAATGCGAACACTGCTGCACTTTCGTTTGCGAATAATTGTCGTTCTGTATCAGCTTTGAATCGATTCGTTTCGACGTTGACGATCGGTCGATTACTGGCCAGCTGTAGAAGATACGGAATGAGGATTTCGTCTACTGCTTCTGAGCCGGCTTCACTTTCAGAGATTGGCAATCGTGATGCAGCTTTGCTCGTTGTGGGCATATCTTCGGGTCTAGTGAAGCCTTCGATGAGACGTCCTACTCCAGAATCAAGCCAAAGCAGAATGGACTTCAGAAACTCGTAACTGAAGAGTTCTTGCTGACGCACAGGGAGGTCGCTGCGCCTCGCCTCAACAGAAGTGAAGTGAGCCGCCAATGGGCCAGCTGGCACCGTTGAGCCACCAATGATAGCACGAGCCAAAGTACCTGCTGCCTGCACAAATCTTCTACTGCTTTCACGGTGATACCGTAGCTTCTGTTGCTCGTAAATTTGTTCGGGGCCAGGATCCAGAGGATATCGCCATCCACGCATGATTGCATCCATGCTAGAAATTGCAGATGCTGATAATTCCAGGGCGTTATGGAAAGATGCGGCATCCGTCGATTTGTCCGAATCGAACATCGAGACTTTGATACGCAGAACAAGGTCAGCGATATGGCGCGCCTAGCTCGGGCCAATTGATTAGCTCAAGGTACACAACATTCACATATGCAACTTACAGCACGTTGGGTTTCTGTGACTGGTGCAGTCAGCTGATTTCCAGCCGAGAGCGGTATATCCTCGCTTTGACCATTCTGGTAACGAATTCGCAACGATGCATCATTGTTACTTTGGGTTGCTGATTGTTCTATGCGCCGCTTCGGGGGGTCAGCTGCTCCATGTGCCAAGGACGCTGTACTGCCTGCTGCCACCCGTTTTCGCTTTCGTTGGCCGCTATCACGGAATGCTGGAAGAAAGGAATCAGCACAACGCACTCCATTTTGCAGTATGACAGATCCCCACTTGGCTGAATGTTCCGGGAGCTTTCATTTGACTGACCTTTGTCTGCATTAGGTTCCCGTAACAAATCAAAGCTATAGATGTCGTCCCCTGAATAGCTGACGACGATTTCATCAGGGCGCGCGTCAGAAATCTTGAGAGCTGTTACATGGCCGTTATCTGAACGTCTCATTTTCTTCTGGCCCTTGGGAGCAAACTTCTTTACACACTGTGTGGCTGATGTAAGCAGTTCCTGATCTTCAGAAGATAACTGGCTGATCGGCAAGAGGTGAGCTCCCTTCTCTTTAAGCTTGTCGCGGCCAGTCATTCGCCGGTCGTGCAGCAGAGCATGCAAATGAGCTCCACCTAAGGCAATGTAGTATGGTTGAGAAGGACTGCAAGATATGGAGTTCAAGTCCAAACCATATCGTTTATACGAGATCAGGGGAGGTCGAGCGGACGAATCTGCAACAAGTCAGCTTTCTTGGCATTGCCATAAGACCTGATCCGCTGGCATGCATGATGGCACGCTTGGCAGCTGTCTTATGGACGCTGTGGAAGATGCAAATGTCATACCATGGCCAAAGCGAAATCCTCGAGAGGGCGGATAAGCTGAAGAAGGGAGCCTGAGGTCCCATTGCCTTACCTCGCCGTCCTCGGAACAGCTGAGAAACAGATGGGGAGAGGACTCTGTGACGATGCGCTTGACTCTGTCACCATGGGATCGATACACCCTCGCATTGGTATTGCCATCAGTCAAGTAAGTAGTCTGGCTTCCGCGCCGCCGCCTGCCCGCGCTTGCCAGCGTGGATGCGCGCGAAGCATGTCCCGCTGAACCAGCGTATTCGAGATCAAAGACGCGTACTTCGCCATCGCCGGCTGCTGTGACGACGGTCTTGTCGGCCGAGTGCGGCATAAACTTGACACTGAAGATGTTCTGGGTATGACCAGTGGCGACACTCGTGGTCAACTTGAGCGGTTGGGTGCTGTCGTCGCTGGGCAGATATCTGTGAATATTGACATGGACATCATCACTGCCCGAGGCCAGAAGGCGGCCATCGGAGGACCAGCTCAACGCGTTGACGCAGCCCGAGTGGCCGTCCAGTTCCTGAACGATGTCAAGCCCCGTGACCAGGTGGCGGTCGCTGTAGAGGCGACGGCGATAGCGCTGGGAATCGCGGAGCTCGCGCAGATGCAACTTGGTGATGAAGTTATCCTTCATTGTGTCGCTACTCGCCTCAATCGGGGGCGCGCGACATTTGTGGCAGAGGCAGATGCAGAGACAGAGGCAGAGGCGATGGTCGTGTCGCGGGCATAGGTATATAAGTATTTCATGTAGGAGGTGAGGTAGGTACCTCCACCTCTACCTCTCCCCACATCAGATGCCAAGACTTTCTCGCTGCTCTTATTCACTCTGCCTGCATGTAACTTTACCTCACTTCACCTCACTTCACCTCACCTCATCACTACACCTCCTTCTCCAATATCTTTCCGCGCCCTGTCTGAGGAGGTACATGTATACAACACAACACGACCAGCATGTCCAGCCGACTCCCCAAAATCAGCATCACCTTTTGCACACAATGTAAGCACTTCTTCAGAAGGAGATCCAAGTAGGTAAGGTCGACCAACAAGCTAAAAGAAAGCCATCGCATCATCTCCTTCAATCCACCACAGGCAAATGGATGCTTCGCGCCACCTACTATGCCCAAGAGCTTTTTTCAACATTTGGCCCCACGATCGGCGAAATTGCCCTCATTCCCACCACAGGTTTGTTTTTTTGCGATCTCTCTCTCTCTCTCTCTCGCGCGCGCGCGCGTGAAAGTATTCATTTCATTCACGATATACTAGAATTGAGGGAGAGAATGATGATGCATCTAACAGATGTGCTATAATGCAATGACATCAATACAGGAGGCATCTTCACGGTGGATCTGACGTACAAGCCGACACAGGCGCAGTTGGAGATGGGAGATGATCCCGACGAGGCCAAGGATGTGGTGCTTTGGGATCGGAAAACGGAGGGGGGATTTCCCGAGTAAGATATGACCACGACCTTGATTTAATGTTGTAGCATCATCCCTCAATCTGTGTGTGTGTGTGAGAGAGAGAGAGAGAGAAAGAAAAGAGGAGTTGTTAAACTAACGGGTGATGCAAAAATGTCAAAGAACGAAAATCCTCAAGCAACGAGTGAGAAATTATATCGAGCCCGAGAAGAAACTCGGTCACTCGGACACGCCCGCGAATAAGGTCAAGAGCAATGAGGATCATGATGAGCCTGAAGTGCAGCAGAAGGGAACTGCAGAGGCTTGCGAAGATTGCAAGTAGACCATCATGGACGCAGCAGGCATTGACACGAGCAAATGATATAAAAAATTCACAGTGGACTGTAGTAATGGCTTTGAACTGCAAAGACTCCTTCTCATAAGACGTCTATAGGGTAGTCAAAGAAGATCTGATTCAGTCATCAAACTCTTCATTCAGCTCATCGATCAGCCGATTCTCAGCGTCACTATCGCGCCCGCGACTGCCAATACCACCGTCCTGTCCAACTCGATGGTAGCCTCGTCGCGATGGCGTGTATCGCGCACAAGAAGAGGTGAGGATGATGAAAAGGTCCTAAGAGGTCAAGTCAGCATACTCAGAACCGACCTCGCCGTCTGAACGGACTGCGGCATCGTACTCTGAAGAAACTGAAGATGCCTTGCCACAGGCCGTAGTTGGGCACTTGCTGCCACCCTCGCTGCTGTAATACCGCGCGGTTGTACACGCAACCTCCCACAAAGTAGACCATGATGGCTATCACGACAATCACGCCAAAGACTCCGGCCGGGTTGAGCGTGGCTTTACTCGTGTTCGCAGTGGCGCATGCCGCGGCAGATCGTCCTTCGAAGAAGTAGGTGCACTCGTCCATGGTGCCCACGAAGCTCAGTTTCAAAGGAGGCGCAAGAGGGTCCGTGTCGCAGAGCATGCTGATGACGGTACTCTTCCTCCTCACACTACTGCTCGTATTTTTCATAGTATCGTTGCTTTTGTTGTTGTTGTTGTTGTTGTTGCCCTCATCATCAGCGAGAGCCCTTTGCTGCAGATTCTCGCCCATCGTTGCTCTCCTCTCGCGAGCCTCTTCACACGGGCTGCCATCTGTGTAGTTCAAGACCAGCTTTCTCCCCCTCATGACCAGTTCCGAGTTCTGTTGCCTGAAGGCGCGCGTTAATCGGCTGCTCTCGCTTGCGCCTAATTCTGTAGCCCGCACTCACCCAAGACTGTACACCTTGTCGCCCTTCCTGTAGAAAGCACTCACGTTCCGCCAGACATTCTTATCCACTCCCACGACATCTTCGATGGGCTCTACCACAGGTCCGCAGAAGTTGACGGTGAAGTTGTAGCCGACATCGTAGCCAGTCGCATTCCAGCTGTGCTCTTTGGGATGTTTCGCTTTCGAAGTGACAGGATCGGGAATGAGTAGCGACGACAGGTCGAAGAACGAACCGGTGGTCGGGGACGTAATCGTACAAGGCTTGTCGGCGTTCTTGTTGCTGTTGCTGCTGTCGGCGGCGGACGCTATGGCGGCGGTGCAGGCAAGGTAGAAGGCTAGGAGCAGCTTCATAGTGCGAGCGCGTTTGGACCGTGCTACCGCAAGCGAGGCATGAGTAGGTATATATATGACTCTTCAGGTACGTCCAATGCCTCGATGGTGAGTTCAACGTACGAGTATTATTATTGTCGCAACATCAGATGTGAGGGACACTAACTAGGTATACACGGAGGAGGTGTGCACCATTCAACTTTTGCCCGCATTGCGACGCAGGGTCTGCCTATCAATAATCAGATCCACCCAGCCGCACCCTTGCAGCCTTGCAGCCTTGCTCCCTTGCTAGGAGGTATAGCGACGCAAACATATACTGTACTGTACAGTTGGTGAAACGCAGGCTGCAAGCACAGAGGCGACCTCACACAGTGCATGTTGCATTCATTCGTTATGCTGAAGATCTTCTATTCTGCTATACACGGTCTGGAGTCGATATGCTACAAGCGGACACAAACAAAATGGAGCCTCACCCGACAAGCAGACTTTGTAGTCTGCTTTCCGCAGATATGACCTGCATTCGTAGTTAGCCAGTGCACATGGTCGTGTACGGAAGGGCGAGTATACTCACATCGACTGCTTGCCGGACTTCGAGCACTCGTCTGCACTCTCCCACCCAGTCTCTGCTCAATACACCTGCCCAGCCCTTGAGTCCATTCACCTCGCGTGCGGCTGCATCTAGATCGCCTTCCTCAAGTAGAACTTCTGCTCTCGCGAGTGTGGCCTCCACGTCATCTCCCTCAGGCAGTCCGCGATCAGCCTTCTTCTGGAACATGAATTTGCTCAAGACTGCAGAAGCAGCGTGACTAGCCACTCCAGCGTCCTCTGGCAAGAGGCTTGCCTTCCGGACCTCTGACGCTACACGGCGGAATCGATCGATCAAATGCGCAGGTGATGGAATACCACGCTGGTAAGCAGCTGGATGTATCGAGGCGATAGCAGCACTGACAACATCGTTGTCCTTACTGACCTCCTTTAGTGCTACCAGCTCGTCGATGAATGGTGTGGGAGTGTCGGATGCCTGCAGCTTGGCTCTCACAGCTTCCAGGGCCACTTGAAGATGTTGTGTTTGTAAGGTCGCATCGACAACTTCATTCCATTGCGATGACAGCTTCTCGAGCTGCGCGACACTGCCCGACAGTTCATCGAGTTTAGAAAGCCTGCCGCCGCGCTCTTCCTCAACCTTGCTTCGGACACTTTCCATAAACTTCTTTTGCAGAGCAATTTCCTGCTCAATAAGCTCGTTCTGTTTCTTCTGTTCGTAGACTTTCCTCGCAGTATCCAATTCCGCGGACAGCTTGTGCTGATAGCTCGAACTGAGCTTCTCCCGCTCCTGCTCGTATTCTTCTCGCCATCGCGTTTCTTGATCGCGCATTTCGCCCTCTAACCGCCGAACGAGTTCTTTGGCTGCCTGGTCGAACTCCAGGTGAGCATTCTTGATCTCGGTCTCGGCGTCGTGTGCGGCTTTGTCCTTTGCAAGCTTGATCTCTTCAATAACCTTGTTGAGATTGCTCTTGGCTTGTGCCAAGACTGAGCCAAACTTTGAGGGATCAGGTGTGTTGTTGATGGCTGTTATAATGCCATTGACCAGCTTGATCGCCTCTTGCACGGCGGGCTCACGTGCCTCCGGCGCGCTAAGGTGATCAATCGTAGGGACGGACGTGGGTGCTGACTGGGCCGTAACGGGTTCAGAAGACTGCCCGACTTGCTTAGCAGGGGATTTCGGCGAGGTTTCTGTTGTCAAAGGCTTCGTGGTCTCCTTCGCGGACTCCATCTTGGGCGCCGGTTTTGGGTCATTCTCAGCGAGAGCACTAGTATGTCTGCCTCGGAGACCCACATCTCCGCCATCGCTCTCCGCCTTGGCCACACGCGGGCTGATGCCACTCTGGCGCCCAATGGTCACCTTGTTCTCGCCGCGGGTCTGTGGCCAGCTGTTGGAGGAAGAAGACGAGGAGCTCGGGAAGCGCTTGCGAAACTCGCGCTCCTCGAAGTATGACACGGCTTCCTCGCCATATGGCACGTATTCCGTGAAGAAGTCGTGAAAGTTGTCATTGATGAGCGAATAATAGATACCTCCACCGTAGCCAAGCGCAGACAAGATGATGAGGGTGAAGAGAAAGCGCCGGAAGCGTCCCTTCTTCTTGGGAGGGGGCGGAGGAGCTGACGAGGGCCCTGTCTTTGCGGTGCCCGTGCCAGTAGGAGGGAGATTGCCGACGGTGGTTGAGGGCGCGGGAGGATTTGACTGGACCTGAGTAGGAGTAGGGGGGGTCAACGGCGACTGTTCGGGCGTGATGGAGGAGGAGGTGGTGGTGGTGGCCGACGGGAGGACTGGAGGCTTCGGTACCCCTGCGGTCGTGCTGCTGTCGCTGCCGGGTAGGAGGACCTTGTCAGTCGTCGGCGGGGCGGGAACGGCATATGCTCTCTACGGATGAGTGCGTGGTCAGCGTGCTGTGGTAGTGGTGGCAGTGGTAGTGGTTGCTGCTCAACATACTGCCAGAGGTTGCAGCCGCGGCGACTGCCATTGGCGAGCCCCTCCAGCGCGTAGGCCATGCTCTAGGCACTTGCCACCTCGAGCTACAGCTATGCGCAGCATGTTGAGCTGGCAATATCTGTGTTGGAGTGAAGTGTTCGGTTCAAATGGAATGTGTATGTACCTAAGGTTCGCTCGAAGTTGTGAAGCAATGTGAGAAGTCGGCGGTCTTCCGCGCCCTCCGCCAATCAACGAGAGCTAGCTGTCTAGAGGACATAACGAACGAGACACGCACGATACCTACCGTACCTGCCTCTACCTACATGTACACCTATTATTCACATGGTACAAAAACACGCCAAGCATTGCTTATTCGGGGTAGTTCTACAAGGGACCATAACTTGTCCTTCTTCTTCATCATCATACTAGCAGGATACCGGTGTCGAGTGACGAAGCCTCGATCCGGCAACTGTGGCAGTACTCTGCGAAGTCCTCACCCAGCTCTGCCATGTATACGGCTTTCTTTCCTTTCGAGTTGGGCTCTTTCTCACTCAATTGGTGTAGCATGTTCTCGACACGCTCGCACTTTTGCTCCTCTGAGTGTACCCATGTCTCAAACTCCGCCGACACGACGTCCTTCTCAATGCGGTTGATTACGCGTAGAGCGACAAGTAAGTCATGCCTATACTTCGCTAATGAGTCTCGGGATTGTTGGAGACTCACGCCCAGAGATGGGCCTCGCGTCAAAGACTTTGAAGTCATGAGCTGTTCATGGAACGTGGTTCGACATGTCCTTCGTGGGCCAGCATCACTGCTCGTTTGCACTGGGAGGGTGTCATTGACTGTAGATTGTGATGCCATCAGCTCATCAACGATGTCGTTGAGATAGACGCCTTTGGTCATCATCGCGTCTGGTGCCACACCAATCCTCGCCATGAACCGTGTCGCACTTCGATCGTGATACCACACTAAGCCATCGCGGTACGCATGCCATCCATTGTAGAGCGCCGAGATCACCAGTACCAGAACAAGCAGGGTGTGCGCATTGCACAGAGATACTGTGCCCTTGCCGACAGCAATCATCAGATCGAATAACAGGCTGCAAGCACTGAGCGTGCGAGCGAAGAGGTCATTCCACACCAGCTGGGCAATGCCCATGGGTTTGTTTGCGGCTGCGCCAATGACCGGCAACGCACCATTCGGCACCTGACTGCTGTCGATTTCCGCGGTTTGAGATTGCTGTCCAACACTGCCAAAGATGTCGACTGCCTTGTTAGTCTTGCTGTGATGGCCAAGCTTGGCTACTTGGTCCATCGCCACATTCGACAGGTCCAAGGCGTCCGCGTCCAACGAGTTGTATGCTTGTCTCTCTATCAGATGTTTGAGGTACGGCATTGGCGGATATTTATGCCAGACGAGCTTCTCAAATATCGCAAGTTTACACCTCGACTTGGCCGTGTGCGTCAACACAAATTTAGTCGTCAAGGCGAACGAGTTGCCGTAAGGCTGTCGCCAGGGCTGCGTGTTACTCGTGACGACGTAGCAGAGATGGTCGTTGAAGATATCAATGGTTTGTGTGTCCGCCAGCGATTGATCCTGGCTCGTGAATCGCCTGTTCCAATGACCCTGGTCGGTCTTGGTCCAGGGTGTCTGCATAATATTGGTAGCCCGCCGGTTTGCGTATAGCAATTGAAAAACAGCGCTCTTATCCCCAAACATTACATGGAACAGTGCTTTGGCGCTCACGTTGAAGTCTCGAGACACGCTGATCTGCATCCCGGAAGGCGCATACACAACTGCCTGTGCGGGGAGTTTGAACTTTTGAAGTTCTCGCCCTGTCCTTGCCGCTTCTCCATAAAGGCTTCCGTCGATTCGTAAGCTGGCTTTCAGATTGCGCACACGACGACGACCGGGTGTCATCAGGTTACTCTGACCGGAGTCTTCAGCTTCATAGATGACATCTTCCCAGCTATCGACGCTGGACCTCCGGGGCAGTGGGTCGGATTCCATCTTGATCAGAATCCTCAGGATCTCTTCGAGACTTTCTGGTTCATCCGAACGAGCATTGCGCACCAGAAAACTGAGCCTGCGCTGCAAGAGCCTTAGTGGTTCCAGGAAAATCTTCATTGTGATTCTACGCGCATCGTCTTGGCGGACGCCCTCCCGGAGATGGAGATAGATGAAATCACAATCTCTGCCCGGTGCTGCCGTGACTTCATCGAGCGTGGAAAGACTGACGCCAGTGATCAGCACCAGGCCCAAATGGTTGGAGAAGAAGTAAATATCCTTGTGGGTGACATAGACGCGGCCAGGAAACTCCTGCTGATCATTAGAATTCCACGTCGCGCGGAAAACTAGTACCACCTTTTCTGATTTGGCGACTGCAGGGAAAAGCGTATGGAACTGCGCATTTTGCGCCTTCAGAGGCAGTGGGTAGAGTGCTGGAAAGTCATCGGCGACAACTGAGACTGCTGCGTCATGCTTGGCCGTCCTCGGTGTAGGTAAGTTGATCTCACCACCAAGACTCAAATTCTTCCGATGTCCCAGAACAGAACCCAACCCTGATGCCAAGGGGTCGTTAAGAGCGGACGCGTCGTGACCGTCCATTATAACCGAGTCGTCTTGCGAGATAGACATCGCCCGCAATCTGGGACTAGATGGCTGCGACGCATCGTCACCAGGACCTAAGCGGTTGATATGGCCCCAGTTGTTACTTCCCCATAAGTTGGCAAGGATGCCCGAGGGCACACCGGAGCCATCAGTACGGCCAAGATTGAGGCCTCTCTCTCCACTAACAACAACCGCAGTGTGGCTTAGATTAGTAGCAGCGGGAGGGTTCGCAAGTGTGGAAGGTGCCAAGCTACTGGTTGGCTGAATGCTAGCAGGCATCGTAAAATTCCGCTTTGGTCCATCTGCAGCACCAGGACCAACGGGTAAAATGTTGTGACTCGCTGAGATGAGGCTAGCGATGCCGCCGCCGCCTGGTGTCGACCCTTGGCTTGCTTGAGACGAAGCTGTAGACCTCTTGAGATCGAGCTTTTGTATGAGACGTGCCGCATGGTCGCGCGAGGCCTCCCGTAGGCCCCCTTCGGCGTCTCGCTCCAGACTCATTACTCGTCGAGGGTTGACATCAAAGCTAGTGCGGTTAGCTACTCCCAAGCCTGTACCTTCTCTTTCAGGAGCCACGAGTCCTATGAGGGGTCAGTCACATCGTTCGGTACGCTGCATCCTTTTCCCGTGATACGCAGCTCGATCTAGAGTTGTGGGCAGGATAAAGTAGCACCTACCAAGTCCAAGGTCTTCGCTATTCTGTGCTGCATGGCCATCGCCAAGCTTGGCAGCAAATTCCGGTGCCATTGGAGGACTAATGGCAAACGCTGGGTCAATCCCATGAGCCGCTGATGAAGTCTCGGTGCTGGCGGGATCATCTAGAGCCTTCCTCTTTGCCACTTCGAATGCATTGATCCACTCGGTGAGCTCCTGCAAGAATGTCAGAAGGTGCGTGGCGGTAGTCCGGCTGTGGGCACAGCTGCGTCAACAGCTTGTGAAAGACTGGCAGCGATAGATGGGGATGTGCTCACTTGTTGCGTCTCTGCTTGAAGAATGATGCTCTGGTCCTTGGTCTTGACTTCGAAACAGAAACGACGTTCTTCTTGGAAGGCAGGGCGTACGCTGCACAAAAGAACACCGGTTCTATCACTCTCTTCAACACCACCAGAGCGCGTGCCTTGAACGAGCCATCCGAATATGCCGTTCTTCACAAAGAACCATCGGCGCGACCATACTGTTCTCGCAGGACGGCCCGTGTTAGTGCGCAGGAAAAGCCATCCTTGCTTCTCAGCCACATCAAGCGAGCTGCCACTAGCACCAGTGGCAGAAGAGGCCCCGGTGCCTAGATACGGTACAGTTGATGCAGCATAATCTTCCAACTGCAGAAGTGTAGATGTTAGTATAGCCATGTGGTGTTCGCAGGCCGGGCCGTGGTAGCTCAGCCCAATATGACTGCTGAGGAGCACAGCAGGGGACTTACCTCCCGAGACGGTCGTTTCTTCTTCTCGGCAGCGTCCTCGATCACCCTCCGCGCCGTGAGGAGCTCACGTTTGAAAGCCCGCTCTGAATTTTCCATTTCTCTGCTCCAACCACGGACACGTTCCATTTCGGCTCCCCATTTCGCAAATGTGGCAATGCTGGACTCTCGACCTTGACGCATCTCTTTCCATTGATCTGCAAAGACTCGAACGATGAGCTATACAACGGATTAGGCTTGACTGCTCCATGATGGCTCTGCGACATCCCTTTTAGGAGCCTCGCAGATGTTTTTGGCGTGCGGGGCGAAAGGCATCTTGGCGAGCATGCGTTGATGAGATTTTATTTAGTCACAGAGCGTGCTTACCTGATCCAGCGATGCACGTAGCTGTGGAGCCTGTACACAGAAGTCCATACTGGCCTTGAGATATAGCTTTCGTGCTTCATGAAGCTGAAAAGCCTCTTCGCGCAGCGAGGAAGCCTCTTTACCCTTGCTCTGGGCCGCATAGCGGCTGAGCACAGCATCGAATGCTTTTTGTGCGCTATCCATTGCGCGCCTCGATTCTTTGAAGACGCGCAGTTCCTGATTGAGGAAGCCCCTGATGGGCTCAATTACAGCGGTATCGCAGCGTTTCACGCCTCGCAACGTGTTACCCCAGACCTCTCGCGCTCCCTCGCCATATCGACGCGTCGCCAGCAAGGTGTAGTCGTGGTCAAGGACAGCCTCGCTGATGGGAGCGGGTGGCATGGAGTGGGCCAAGAACGAGTTGACGGCAGCCTCCAGAGCCGACACTTCAGCCACGAGGCGGGAGGCGGCCTTGACATAGCCATCGAGCCATCGCTCCACGGCATCTATGTTGTCTGCAAAGTGCAGGGCCGAGCAGCGGAAAGTGGGCGAGTCGAGACTGGCCTCGCGCAGGCCCACGTGGATCAGATTGAGCACCGGTTGCTGGTGTTGCGACGGAGGGAGATGGTGCAGGGGGCTGTCTACAGCCGGCGCCTGTGTCTCTGGCATGGTAACATGGAGGACGAGAGATGGTGTGGTGGTGGTGATGGTGGTGGTGGTTGTCGTTGTTGTTGTGGAGTGGGGCACAAGCGCAAGCGCAAGCGAGGCAGCATAGTACCTCCTAGGTAGTACCTCCTAGGCAATCAGTAGTAGTAAACTCAGTCAGTACCTCCACCTCCACTGCGATCTCACGAGAGAAACAGGTACATGGATACCTGTTCTACTGTATGCTCGCCGCTTTGCAGGATGTGCTTGACTGTACCTCCTATGTACAGGATATAGGTAGGAGGTAGGTAATGAGATGACAGAGTCCATGTGCAATTGTGCCATGTATCGATCGCTACCTCCTAGGTACAATGTACCTCCGGAATCCGGATGTAGAGACCGAGAGATGTGATGCCTGAGGCAGCAGAAACCCACCAGATCGGGGTCGATTCTTGGCATTCGACATATAGCCGGATTACATACTGCATTTTTCCGTGGCGTGGTGGCGGGCCCTAGCTAAACGGCCAGAGTAGGTTAATGCCTACTATACCTTAAACCCACTACTCTCTCTTCACTCCCACACCACGACCAGACTCCACCGTGGACCTGCAGCAATGATACAGTACCCACACCATATCATATCACACGTGTACTAGTCGTCCACGTCACGGGCCCTCGGTACCTTACCGTGCTTCTATGTTTGTACCATCGAGGCACTGTACATACAGTCAATCAATCATGTACGTCCGGTGCAATACAGCCCGTCACATGTATACAGAGTGGAGATGACAGGCTCGCCAGACCATCTACATGTTGCCGATCGACAGTCGCGGCACGCACCATCGGGCAAATGGGAAAGAATTGCTCGCGCGGCCCGCATGGTGGACGGTACTACGTCCGGTACCTTAGGTATAGGTACATGTACTGTAGGAGGTACATGTAGGTATCGAGGCAGAGCCTAGGTACCTTGACACTTTCTCCAGTAAGACGGAGCTCACCGCGCAACAGGTACAGCTGATAGGAAGATTCCAATAGATACCTGTACCTACCAGGTACCTTAGGAGGTACAGTAGGTAGGAAAACTGTCCGCCGTTGCCTTGCCCCTTGGGGTAGGTGCGGTGGAACGGTGCAACGGTGGAGAAGCGGACGGTGTCAAGACTCGGACGTTCCGCCGCGATTCGCATTGATTGACAGCTGCTCCACCGGCGAGTGGAGACTGCTAATGCTGCGTTTCGCTTTCATTGTTGGTGGGAGCACAAGCAGTCGACCGCATCCATCGCTACTGTATACACAAGTCTTGGCCCGGCGCCGTTGCTGTCGAGGCCGTGGTGTCAAGCCTTCTTAGCTCACTATTCGCGCGACGCTTCAGCAGCTCACGGACGGAACATCAATCTCGCCTGCTATGAATTGCAATCATTGTGTTGCACTATGCTTGCATCGCTCGTCGACGCCGTCACGAAGCACGCCGACACTGGATTCCACGGCGCATAAGAAGTCTCGAGTCCCGCCGTCAGTGAGGATGTTTTCCAGCTCAGAATCACCAATCCACAACGACAGAACAGTCTCTTCATCCTCCTTCACCTAGCGACTGGTTTCGCTTGCTCCATTCCTTCCATTCCCATTCCATTCCATTCCATCCCCACCCCCACCCCCACCCCCGCCCTTCCTTCCCAAGATGCAGTACACGGTCGCATTCATGGCTCTTGCCCTCAGCGCCCACGCCGCCCCGCACTGGGACTTCAAGGGCATGCACGCGCCTGCCTTTAAGCCTACCGGTCTGGTTCCTACTGGTACTGGGCTGGTCCCTACTGGCACTGGCATGATGCCATTCCCTACTGCCCCTGGGAAATCCCCCTCCCAATTTTCCCGACGTAACCCCGAGGACTCCGACGACGAGGACGAGGACGCCGACGCCGACGCCGACGAGGACGAGGACGAGGATGAGGATGAGGCTGAATCCACCAAGACCACGAAGAGCGCCAAGGCAAGCTCCACTGCTGCCAGCGAGACGAGCGACGATGAAAGCTCTGCCTCAGCGACGTCTGCCTCGGCGACCACTGCCGCCCCTGCGTCGAATGAAGCTGCTGCTGCCGCCGGCGGCAGCCTCCCTGCTTCTTCTGGTACTTCGGTGTTGTCCGCAGCCCAGGTATGGTTCGATTCTGAAATCATGTGAATCGCGTTTGCTGACTCGAATTCCCAAGACCATTGCCGCTGGCGAATCTTTCGACGGAGGCATGGTCGCATTCGACCGCGGCGCCAGCTGCAGCGGCCAGTCTGAAGGTGATGACAGCGACGCCGTCTTCTATCTGGAAAACGGGGTGAGCATATCCTTTTTTTTTCGGCCCTGGGAAGGGTCGTGACGCTCCGAAGAAGCTGGTAGCTGACTTTTTGACCAGGCCAGTCTGTCCAACGTGATCATTGGGCCCAACCAAGTCGAGGGCGTTCATTGCTTTGGCAGCTGCACTCTCACCAACGTCTGGTGGAGCGCTGTATGCGAAGATGCCTTCACCATCAAGGAACAGGAAGCTGGCGAAACTACCACGATTTCTGGTGGTGGAGCATTCGGAGCCGACGACAAAGTTTTGCAGCACAACGGAGGTGGCACCTTGAGCGTCAGCGGTTTCACTGTCGAAACATTCGGAAAGCTCTACCGCTCCTGTGGAAACTGCAAGTCGATGTTTGAGCGCCATGTGATCTTCGACGACATCTCTGCCACTGATGGAAAATCTCTCGCCGGTATCAACAGCAACTACGGTGACACTGCTACCGTACGTAAAAGAGCCTCGCCTCTGCACTGATGGCCCAGAACATATGCTGATGTTTCGATTTTTAGTTCACCAACGTCAAAGCTTCGGGAGTCACCGACATCTGCGTCGAGTACGAGGGTAACGACACTGGCGACGAACCAGAAGAGATTAGCAGTGGTCCTTCGGAGTATTGCATCTACTCCACCAGCGATATTTCCGCTTGAGTATGATCATACGGTCGAGGAGATGTCTCAAACCATTGACATCTGACGCTGCAACAAAAACACTTCACTTCGAATTTGTCAATTATAGCATATATAGCATATATGGAATTCGCCTTTGCGAACGAGCTGTGCTCACATTTATCTTCCCGCGAGTAGATGTTCATCGCTCCAGAGAAAGCACATGACGTTTTTTTCAGCCATTCCGCATTTGCAACAGACATGTCTGTTTGTGCAGGTACTTATCTTGCATTCCTCGCTTATTGCCGACCATGAACCGTCCAGCCCAACAGCACAAGTCAAAGCCAACAAAGGATGAAAAGAAGACTCTCTTTATGCAAATTTATGCACGCACAGAGAGTCGACGGATGCATGCAATAAAGGTTTTTATGTAACATGTCTGGATGTATGTCTGTATGTATGTCTGTAGGTATGTATGGATGTACCTACCTTACCTACCTTACCGCTAGATCGATCGCAGTGCTCCCTGGATTATATCTATCTTACCTAGATACCTTACCTAGATACCTTACCTTACCTACCTACCTACCTACCTTAGGTGCATAATAACTAGGTACATCACTACATCACTACATCACTACATCACTACATCACTACATCACTACATCACTACATCACTACATCACTACATCACTACATCACTACATCACATACATATTACCTACCTTGCAAGACTTGCGAAAAAAAAAGAAAAAAGAAAAAAAAAAGAAGAATGAAGGTGCTGGATACGCTACCTACGGATTTTTGCAGTCTGCCGATTATTGTGGGAGATGATGCCATGTATTATTGCGCTGCTGCGGAATTGCAAGGTGCAGAAGAAGAAGATGAAGAAGATGGTTGTACTTTCTTGACGGATGGCAGAGGTGGATCGAGTGGTGATGGGCTCGAGGAAGGGGAGGGGGAGGGGGAGGAGGGGCGAGAAGGACGTGGAGATGGAGATGGAGAAGAAAAAGAAGAAGAAGAAGAAGATTTAGTGGAGGATATTGCAGACGCCATCTTAGAAGCAGCCGAGACTGTGTGGCAGCGCTTCTCCAGCTCCATCACGGGCCAAATCCGCGAAGTGTGCACGAGCAAGGTCCGAGCGGTTTGCTTCGAGGTCCTCAAGCGAACAGCAGATGACTCGCCGCTCCTCGAGACTGCCACTGCCGCTGGCTTTGTATACGACGACGATGCTCGCTTTCTCGACTAACACACACACACTTTTTTTCTTCTCTTTTTTATTGTGTAATGTTCTCGAGGGCCGTCTCCATCAACACCTTGTCGTATTGTTGATGCAGCCACTGAATCCAGTTACCCATGGGGCCCGATGCTGGCGTACCCGTCTGGTCGGGCTGTGCAAGCCCGTTGTAGAAGATGCTCTTCAAGCCCAGCACGGCTACTCCTTCGTCTTTTCGAATCACGGCACTCATTTCAAAAAGCCCGTCACTCTCTCGAACGTCTTGCACGCGAGGCGAATCTCCGCATCGAACGATAATCGACTCTGGTGTCTTGGAGACCACTTCGAAGTGGTCGGTCATCTTGGTCCCAACCTCGTACGTCGACGCTTTCAGGTCGCGCGTGTCCCACAAATGGTCGGCCGTCGCCGGGTCGTTGCGGTATTTTTTCTCGAGAAATCTGCGTTGGTATGCGAAGCCTGTGGGAGGAGGAAAGAAAAAGAAAAAAGCAGAAGAACAAGTTGTTGGTCAGTCCCATGCGAACTCGCCCTGCCATATACATCATAGACCGAGTCTTTTTTCTTTTCTTTTTTTTTCCTTTTTTTCATGTGTATAGAAAAGACATACCGAGACCACTCCACACGCCCGCGCAAAATGCCTCTGCCAATTTGCCATCCTTCTCTAGTAATTCGGGCTTGATCTGGCTCAATGGCACACGGCGCACGGCCAGATCCTGCGTGACAGGCGCATTGTTCGGATTGTATCGTGCGAAGAGCGTCGAGTGGAACAAGTAGTCTACCAAGATCAGTGACTGTCTCAGCAGGACACGTGATGGGGAATGCTCACCCGAGGGCGGCACGTCGACAATACTCGTCTTACGCGTCCAGCTGGATACATCATGGAGGCGGTATGCAGTTTTGTTAGTGAATTGAAGTTGATCAGGGAGAGAAAGAGAGAGAGAGGCTCGGGATGGAGGGAGACGAACAGCAGATATCCCACTGTGCCACCCAGCGATGTCCAGCCTGTGGCCGCCAGTGCGATTTTGAAGACACTCATGCTTTTGTAGCTCGCAGCGGCCATCTCGAGCATGTGAAACGAAGTATACCAGTGAAGTAAGGTATATGTACTGTAGGAGAGTTGATGATTTGATGACGGTCCACGTGATGATTTGATGAGCCTTCCATCGGCTTCTGCTCGGAATCTATGGACGTGCTGACGACGGAAGTGGAGTCAAGATGTACGAATGACATGGACGCATAGCTACCTCCTACATGTTTCTACCTACAGGTACCTTACCTACATGTAGGTACTGTATGCATTCACCGAGGTTGGCTTATAGGTACATGTATTGGAAATCTACGGCATTGACAACTTGAAGCATTTACATCGCATTCTGCAGCAACGTCCCTATGCTGTTCAGGCCTCCCTCATCCGTGCATAATATGTGCTTGGGAATCTCCCATTCCACTACCGGCGCTTTCTTCATCTCCTTGCCGACCTCGCCTTCTATCAGCGTGCTGTATGAGTGGTCTAGAAAGTCTTCCAGTTGATAGTCCCTCTTGGTGAATGGCTCCCCCACAATCTTCGCCAACGTGGCCACGTTCGGGTGAAAGTGGTTCCGCAGAGTCTCCAGTTCCCACAAGCTAGAGTCAATGGCACGTGTGAGCATGGGATCCGGCTGCGACATGATAAAGGGGTCATCCATGCCCTCTTCGGTATAATTTGGGTGTGCAGCATAAATGGCATGTCCAGGATGGTACGTTCGGTGCAGCATGAATGTGCAAGGAGGATGTTGCTTCAACTGGTTGTAGACCCATGGGATTATCCATACGATGGCTCCAGGCGGAGCTTGTAGCGCTAGTCTTGACAGTCGTTTGATAAAGCTTGCAATCATAGACGCGGGTAAGTGGGTGGAGCTCATGAAGGTCTCCAAGAGGCGGAAGAAACGACTGCGGTGCTTGCTGTGGAGCACATCTTCGTCCAAAAGACTGTAAAGTTTGCCGTAGAATTCTGGATAGTCGAGGTTCTTCACAGTCATCAGGCTGAAGATGCCGTTCAATGCCAAAAGTGACGTGGCACCACCCTGATTGAAAGAGTCCGTGAGAAAATCTGCCAACAGCTCGATATGGTTGGTGAACCAGGGCAAGAGCTGAGTTGTGGTGATGTTGAGCAAGCTTTTTCGTTGCTCTGTAGAGAGTGGCGCACGGAATATTGACATCCAGGCCTCGCGAGCCGCCTTGCGATGTGCGTTCAGCGACAAGAGTGGACTCTTGTGTGTGGGAGCTTCTCCATACCAATCCTCGAGCTGGTCTTCCGACTCAGGCACGCCTTCGATATGAGATAGCATTTCAACTGCATTGTCCAACACATCTGGTTCACTCGACTCGCTCAGGAGCTTCTTTACGGCAACGAAAGTGTAGAAGCGCACATCATCATGCTCCTCCACATGCGTTTCCACGAATTGTTGCCGTGCACCTTCCGCTTCCTTCTTGCTCAACAACGCCTTGACCGTCGCCTGAAATGTTGCCTTCCCGTTGCGCCAGGACTGTTCCGCAGTCTTGCTGGTCCCTGCAGCCTCCTCCTTGACGATCCTCATCAGCAGTGCAAGCGCAGTGTTTTCCTCTGTGGCATCTGGGCTCCCAATCCAATCGCACAGACTCGCTACGTATTTACGAAGGCATCCTCTGAGCCACTGCACAGTCTGTGCGGCATGATCCGAAGCATTCTTGTCTTTCTCCAGCTGCTCTCCTGCGATCAGGCGGCAGAAGACTCGACAGAGAGCAACGGCCGCAAGTGTAGAATGCTCGCCGCCGGCGAGAAGGCCGTGCAGTTTTTCGATATTGGCATAGTGCGCGGGAGATGCGACAATCTGCTGTTCCAAGAGTAGGATCTGGGCTTCACGAGTATCCGTTGTGGTCGTAACTTTCGGAGCCTTTCTGGCCTTGGTGCTGCTGGTGCCATGCAATGGGCGCTTCCTCTTGCGATTATCGTCGGGATCAGTGGTGATGGTGGTGGCAGCAACCAGTCCAGGCATCGCCGCGATGAAGGTGTGTAAAGAGGCGGGTGAGTAGTGGAATGCGGGAGACAGTTGCATCGCAAAAGAATATCTTCCACAATTTCGTCGGCAATTCCCGGCGAGCTTTCTTTGCGTCCGCTACGTCTCCGACCACACTCGACCATCCCCTCACACTGTTCGCTACACCACCGTACAGCATTGACACCATGGCCTCACGACTGGCAAAAGGCGCACTGGGTAAGCTCCGCTCTGATATATCACATGCGCCAGTATCACGATTGACCCTCCACAGGCGCCGTTCGCGCTCGTCCCAGTCTCCCTCTCCGCACCGCATTCCCGGCCATCACCACCACCTTCTCGACCTCTGCCACGCGCTTCGAGGCCGCTCCGCCCGCCAAAGACCCCAAGAGCACGGCGACTGCCATTGTCGACTCATTGCCTGGCAACAGCCTGGCCTCCAAGACAGCCATTCTCTCTGCCGGCGCCGCCATGTCCGTGGCTGCCATTAGCAATGAGCTTTACGTCGTCAACGAGGAAACGATTGTTATGATCTCGCTCCTTACCGTCTACTGGGCTGTCTACACATATGTTGGCCCCATGTACGGAGAGTGGGCGCAGGCACAGCACGACAAGATCAAGGGCATTCTGAACGCTGCTCGTGCCGACCACACCAATGCAGTCAAGGCCCGCATTAGCAATGTTCAGGACCTCAGCGGCGTCATTGATGTGACCAAGGACCTGTTCGCGGTCTCCAAGGCAAGTTGTTCAACGTGTTAGCGTAGCTAAGATCGACCCTGACCGGTTGCACAGGAAACCGCCCAGCTTGAGGCCCAGGCCTATGAGCTCGAGCAGAAGACTGCTATTGCCGCTGAGGCCAAGGCCGTCCTTGACTCGTGGGTTCGCTACGAAGGTCAGGTCAAGGCCCGACAACAGAAGGAGTTGGCCGACTCTGTTATTGCCAAAATCGACAAGTCATTATCAGACCCCAAGGTTCTCGACCAGATCCTCAAGCAGAGTGTCGCCGATGTTGAGCGTACGTACCAATTCTCGCGATATTATCACTCCTATCACTAACGATCTCAAAGGCATTTTGTCGCAGAAGCAATAGACATCGGTAGAGAGAGAACCGTCGGAACCAGCCCGGTAAGCTGGCCATAATGGCCACTGGTCCAACCTGTACATATATCTGTTGAACGCCCTACAACAATATCTAGTCATCTGGGGCAAGTCGTTGAACGAAACGAGTGAGATATATTTCTTTTGTTGTGCTCGAGCTTTACCACCCCTTACTCAGCGACTGCTACGACTCGCAAGTGTTGCGTCCGCCACCGATTTGGGCGACAGTTTGTCATGAAACGCACAAAGTGCTTGCTGACCATCTATGGAATCTGCTCAAACTGTTCTGAGATGTGTCGTATGAGACTGGAGACTGTATCTCTCCTTGTTTTCAAACGGGGAAAAGTAGTGCGACGATGTCGCGGCCCTACATGTATTACCCTACAACATGCCAATTTTCACATCGTCGAACTCGTTCTTTTTATTCTACCTCTGTTGCTGCAGGCTAGGTAACTTTTCATCCTCCTCCACGATTGTCGGGGCAAAGATTGAAGTCATGTTCAACTCTCGACCATCACAGCGATCACGCAAGCTTGATGCGAGATGTGCCCTTGTTATTACGAGTGGAGGCAGGCGACTTTCCGCCAGGAGGTAGGAGGTACATGTAGGTGTGTGCTTGTTCGAAGGTTTGGGTGGGTCCTAGTTCTACCGAGCGCCAAGCTCTCTCCACACACCTCTTTTTTGAGAAAGACTTTACAACGCCGACTTCAAGGCTCCTCTGCAGCACGAACATCCAACACCCAGCGCCCGTGAAGACATTGCCAATCCGTACGTCTCACTCGCGCTCGAACTGACCTTCTCACGACTACAGTAGCTGACATTTCATGACTCCATAGGCATCTTCACACACCGCAATCATGGGGTACAGTCCAATACCACTCCGATCTTCTACTCGCTCGCCAGATCACACGCTGACCATGTCCCAGTATCTCTCGTGACTCCCGTCACAAGCGCAGCGCCTCTGGTGCTAAGCGCGCATACTATCGCAAGAAGAGGTATGCATAACCCGATTGTCTCCAACCCGCATATCCAGATTCAATTCTGATATGAGAGAACAGAGCTTTCGAGAAGGGTCGTCAACCCGCCAACACCCGTATCGGCCCCAAGCGTGTTCACTTGGTGCGCACTCGTGGCGGCAACCGCAAGTTCCGTGGACTGCGTCTCGACTCCGGCAACTTCTCGTGGGGCAGCGAGGGCATCTCCCGCAAGGTCCGCGTGATCGCTGTGGCCTTCCACCCTTCCAACAACGAGTTGATCCGAACCAACACCCTCACCAAGTCCGCTGTCATCCAGATCGATGCCGCACCTTTCCGCCAGTGGTACGAGGCTCACTACGGCCAGCCACTGGGCCGCAGACGTCAAGCCAAGGCCGAAGCCGAGGAGGTCAAGAAGAGCAAGAGTGTTGAGTCGAAGCAGGCTGACCGCCTGAAGGCCCACGGCAAGGTTGAGTCTGCCATTGAGCGCCAGTTCGAGGCTGGTCGCCTGTACGCCGTTGTTGCCAGCCGTCCTGGTCAGAGTGGCCGTGTCGATGGTTACATTTTGGAGGGTGAGGAGCTTGCTTTCTACCAGCGTGCCATCAGGAAGTAAATCCCACCAGTGGGCTTCCTGCATGGACGCAACATACCAGACTTCTGTGCGGCGTTTTTGGGCATGGCTGGCGAGGTTGCTTCGCTGTACGTGAGCATGATACGGATGGGCAAAGGCAAGAGCTGCACGTTCATCTGCTCGATCGGGCAGCTTGTATGGTAGTACACTACAGGCAATGCAAAAGCGCTATGAAGGAAGAATTATCACATGATTGAACGAACACTCTCCACCATGTGTCCTCATATCACACCTCCGCCCAGCAAGCCGGGAATGACTGAACAAAGCACATATCGTCTTGGTAGGTAACAGCAGAGAGAGGAGAAGTGCGAACGCTGTCGCTTGCTCCAGGCATAGGTACCTAGACTACATGTACTCTACATGACAGTAGGGACCTCATCGTGACGTTTCACATCAAAACCAAAGCTGCAATGACAACCATGAGGGAGGGCATGCCTATGTTTCCCCTCGCCATCACCGCCGCACTAGCCACCAAGCCTGCCTGGGATTGAGAAGTAGCCTGAGATTTCTGATGATTTCCGTCCGGATTCCCTGCCGTAGAGGTCGGCTCAGCGGCTAATGTCATTCCGTCGAGGTGTAGAGTCTGGCCATCGTATATCAGGGCCGAGTAGGTAGCAGGCACTACCGTAGTGGTGGGCTGCGCAGATGACGAAGAGTCCGTGGAGATTGCAGTGGACGAACCGAGAGACGAGCTCGAGACCAAAGATGCGGACGAACGTGTTTTGGTCACAGCAGCCAGCTGCACTGCCCCGGATCTTACTCCTCCATTGTGCGTCGTTGCGTTAAAGAGTGCTGGTCCAGTTTTCATCGCGGCGGATGGTGCCGCGGTGATGAGGGTCGTGGGCAAGGCTTTCGCTGGCTCACCATGGTAGGCCGACGCAGGACTGTTTGCAGAACTCATACTGGGATGTCGTTGCATGCCAGAAGTTGTGTGCGCATGTACAGATGCTGACTGTACGCCTTCGTAAAAGGAAATGGGCGGCAAAGCAGTGTGTGGCTGACCAGAACCTGGCAATCCATGACTGAATGTAGCTTGTCCTGGCTGCGGTTCCTCTCGCGTACTTGCCAGATGCCCAGCATGTGGTGCATGTATTAATCCTGTTTGCATTGGATGTGATTCCACCAACGAAGTCGTGGCGGTAGGCGACCGGTTGTGGTTCGATGACTGAGGCGTCGGAGACTTGAGACCACTCTGCGTTGGCATAGTCTGCACAACCTCTACATTCCCAGGTTGTGTGGCTGGCGAGTGTTCGGGTGTGGCTTTCGAGGTTACTGGCGATGACGGAGTTCGAGAAGTCTCTTGCGCTGGTCGTATATAGGTCGACTGCGCGCCGCCCGTCGATGCGAAAATAAGAGTCCCGGCCTCTTCGGATTGTGCTGGCAAGAGGTCGTATTCCCTTGGTGATGCTTCTGTAGGCACCAAACTCGGTAGATGCGTTTTTCTCGACTGGCTCTCGGATGTAGCGTCTTGCTTAACTGTCATCCATACAGTTTTGATGGCTTCAGAGAATGTCGTGTTGCTAACTGATGATGGTAGGTATGTGGATGGCGCCGTAGATTCTCTATAGCCTGCATTCTGTTCGGTGTTCTGTACAATCGAAGTGGCTGTTTGCGATCCTCTATAACTTGACGAAGTGTCGGCAGATGTTGCCTGTGTATATGCAAGAGCGATTAGGACCAGCCCGGCGACGCCAATTCTCGCGACCATGGTGTAAAAAGAATGGACGTCGCGATACTGCCACTAACAATTACTGTTTCGTGCTCAGGCAGTAGAAGCTCCAAGTGGGCACGAGAGCCAGAACCGAGTGGCAGCAAAGCAGAAGGCATCCTTCTTACACCACGCGAGTGGCACTCCGTTTCGTCAATAGTACTAGCGGCTGATGCAGATGCTTCGTGCATGAGAACGGTCGAGTCTGCCGACTAGTCAAAAGACGTTGGAGGCGCTGCAATAGCGCTGGATTCGTACTATTGCATGAAGTCGGCTTGCTCGAGTTTCGAAGGAGAGGGTCGAGCCAGCGCTTAGACTAGTTTCCGCATTGCTCAGCTTCTGAACATTCGGACTGCACAAAGTATCAGCTTGGTAAATCTTTAAAGACATATGCTGGAACTCAGGCTGTTGCTCAACAATCAGTTCTGGACTGACTATATATCACTGCATCTGCATCATCTGAAGGGTATTTAAAACCAACCTTAAAATTGTGCGGTCCCTGAGTCGTGGGGTATATGCCGGTGCAGCAGGTAGCGACTCGTCGTTTCGAAGTTCGCGAATAGCTATGTCCAGACTCACCTGCGCCAATGTCAAATCACAGAGCACAAGCAGTCTATTTACTGCAAAGCTACCTCGAGGTAGCGGTCGACAACGCAGCGATGTATACAGGCTGGAGTTAGAGACACAAAGGTCCTAGGAGGTAGACTCGGCTGGTAAGTATCTGCCAGCAACAGCACTGGAGCGCGGGGTTGTCGAGAACATCTCCTTCTCTACATCGGATCTGTCTCGTGCTGTATATATTATGTGGCCTCAAGCTGAGAGTTTGATGCTTGCAACCTCCGTATAGCATGCATCAACAACCTCGCCGCTGGAGTCAGTGATCTTCTTCGCCCCCATCTCGCAAATGGATATGCGGTCTAGCACAATGGGATCTGCCCAGATGTAGTCTTTGTACTTTTCAACAATCGATCGCGCGTCAAATTTTAGGGGAGCATTCGCGTTCGGTCCATGGCCACGCGGATCGCCATCAGATGTCACTTCGGAATGGCCTGAGATAGCCTGCCCAGTGGAGGGTACGATAACAGACTTCTTGTTTGGCTTCCTCCTGGCCTTAGCGTACATTGTATTGATTATAGTGGCGTGCAGCTTCAGCTTGTAATCAGCTTCCAGCAGGAAACCTTCGGCCTTGAAGACTTTCTGTACTGCTAAACATAGAGGGTAGAGTCTATTCGTGGCATCTGTAGGCGCTGCATAAAGGATGGATGTCTTCCTCACATCATGCATAGATTCCAGCCCACGAAGACTGATTGTAAGATCCTCTCTCGCCAGATCTTGTTTGGCATCAGGACCTATCTCACTCATGATGGATGCAAGGTCGAGACTTTGCAGGCAATCAGCTGCCTCGATGAGTTGTTCTTCCTTGAGGCTCATCACACCCAATGTGAGATGCAAGGCACCCGTTGGGCGCAGAGCTTTGGTATCTATTCTGGGCAGAAAATTGCTGCCATCATTCGCCGCTTCGACAGATGTTGCTGAAGCCCTTGAGCCAGCTCCAGTTAGATCCCGTCGAAAAGTCTCCAGGGCTTGCTCAAGCTGAGGCTTCGAACTGGCGTTCACCAGGGGCAGGCAGAGAAAATGGGTCAATGCAGGCTTCTTTGGCGCTGTATGTCGACTTGCTTTTCCACGAAAGCGGCCCATGGCGGTGATGTGCGAGGGACGCATCGGGCGTAGCTGGCTTAAAAGAAGTCGGCACTTGGGCCAAGCGTTCATACCTCTACACCGTAGACCACTGGCGGTGTTGTGGTGGAAGAGGGAGAAGAGAAGAGTACAGGTGGTGGAGAGGGCGGTAATGCAAGTGCGGACGTCGCGACGTCACTTGAACACTTCCTTAAACACTAGATGTACATGTACCTTAACCAGCTACCTCCTAGGACAGGATTCAAAATATCACACACCGCACACGCAAGCCCGCCAACACTATGGCAGACGTAGCAATTTCCACAGGCCTGGATGGACCAGCAGGCGAGACTCCGAATCAGCGTCAAGCACGCCTGCGCCGCGAGAAGCGGCAGAAAAAGATGGCCGAGGAGGGTGAAGACAGACTCGCCAAGATCAAGGCACTGAATGGAGGTGTTGCGCCGCCCGACGAGGTGCTCGGTGGTCGTAAGAATATATCGCGCAATACCGCTGTTCAATCTCAGAGCCACAGCTTACATGGAGATAGCCGTGAACGCGCCAAAGATGGCATCTGTGGACGACGATCCTGACGAGGTCGACATCAGCCAGCATGCTAGCTTTGCTCCCACGCCCAGTAGAACGCCAAATCCACAGAACGATCCTCTCGCAGCAGCAATGCTACAGATGCAACAGCAGCAAGGTCAGGGGGGAGAAGATCCAATGCTAAAGATGATGCAGCAGATGATGGGAGGCATGGGGGGAGGCGATCCAAACGATCCGAACGCGCAGCAGGACCTGCCGCCAATGCTCAAAGCCATGATGAGCGGAGCAGGAAAGGGACAACAACAGGAGGCCGCACCAGCGTCTGGGTCAGCGTACCTCTGGCGAATTGTGCATGCAGTCTTTGCATTTGGTCTTGCATTCTACATATGTCTGACGTCCACATTCAACGGCACCAAGCTCGCGCGGAGCTCAGCTGCCTACACAGAGGAAGAAGCTGGCTATGGTCTGGGTCCTCGACTCTTCGTCATTTTCACCTCCGCGGAGCTGGTGCTGCAGAGCACGAGATACTTTGTCGAGAGAGGGCAGTTGCAAGGCGGAGGGATGTTTGCTTCGGTTGTGAACAGCGGATTCATTCCCGAACCGTACGCGAACTACATCCGTGTCGCCGGGAGGTACATCACCATCGCTCGGACGATCTTTACAGACGTGATGGTGATCGTCTTCGTATTGGGCTGTATGGCGTGGTGGAAAGGTCTCGCGGCGGAAGCATAGCGTAGCCGGCGTCGTTTCCCGTGCACCTGTTGAAATGCATCCTTGCAGCTCTGTACTGCGAATACCGTTCCATGTGCCTCCATAAGCTCCCGAGCTCACTGCTTGCCAATGCCAATGCCCATTTCCCGTGTCCTTTGCCTGTGAACGCCTCGCTATTCATGAATTGGTGATGCATTTCATGTCCGCCCATCCTACACTCTCAGGTGCTCTGCGCATCCAGGTCACCCCTGGCCTGCCGCAACAGTTCCTGCTCCCTCTTGAATCTTGCTCTTATTTCCAGACCTATTTTGCTATCTCTCAGGCTCTTCTGTCTCTGCTCTTCCAACTTTGCCAGTAGCTCTTGATCCTCGGTCGTGGGTTCGATCACGCTTGCTTTCGTGAGCTGGACAAGGGCATCCAGGATTTCTGAAGACCGGTAGTCTTTCATATTAATCTTCTCAATCTTCTCCGTCTGGGAGTCTTCCGGTTGGATGTGTACGGACATGACCGCTGGCTCGTCCTGCTGTGCTGTACGGTCTACGGTCATGGATACGGTTGGATTGTGATATTTGAGGCGTACGAGCTCATGACGCCAGAATTGTCTGCTCACTGTATCAGTATGAGTGATGGGGGACATGAGATCAACTTGCACACCTAGGCCCCATGTGCCCTGCAGTTATCCTCGGCGCAAAGCGTAGGTCAATCCGCTTGACATTGGAGGGGAGCTTGAGAGCGCCAGAGCCGAGTCGTATCGCAACGAGGCGATTCTGCAGTTTGTGCGTCCGCTGCGAGAGAGAGACCATGACTGCTGGATATTGTGTCGCGATAGCATGGACGGGAGGAGTACATCTCCACCTCCGTGCCCGATTGCAGTATGTACAAATTGCCAAGGCGCTCTCCCGAACTGCTCCGCATCGAGGACGCCCACGCCCGGGGAGTGGTGTTCATCAAGCACCACCACGACACCCAACCCGGGTCAACTCTGTGGTTCTCCGCCTACTCTCTTGCAAATGGCCGCTCTTCTCCGACAGTCGAGGGCCATCTGCCAGTGCCAACGAGCCTTCTCAACATCGATCCGACGCCCTGTCAGCCTGCAGTGGGACAAAAACGATTCCGAAGCCCTCGCCGAAGCGCTGCCCCCATACCCCTATGGTCCCGCACGCTGGTACAAGCAATCCGACCGCGGACTGTACGGTGGTCAACGAAAACAGTTTGGCAATAATGTCAGCGGTGATTTTGAAGTGAAGACGCGCCGCACGTGGAAGCCGAATATCTTCACCCGCAAGCTATTTAGTAGGGCATTAGACCGACACGTGCAAGTCCGCGTCAGCGCCCGCGTGTTACGCACCATTGACAAGCTCGGCGGGCTGGACGAGTATCTGCTAGGCGAGAAGGAGGCCAGGATCAAGCAGCTAGGTCTGTCGGGCTGGTGGCTGCGCTGGGCAATTATGCAGACGCCGCAAGTGAAAAAGCGTTTCGCCGCAGAGAGAGTCGCGCTGGGTCTACCGGCAGAAGTAGATGAGGACTCATCCTCGGAAGAAGGTTTATCTGCATCTGCCGAAGAGGGCGAAGAGGGACAAGTCAATGAGGAGGAGGTGGTCGCACAAGATGGTGCTTTCCAGGTCGAGTTCAATCCAGATCTGCCACCCATCAAGTTCCGCGTGGGGCCACGAAAGCACCTTATGTTGACAGCGCGCGGCTGGGTAAGAACGAGACCTGACCCTCAGCGATGGATCAACAAGACCAAGGAGAAGCTCAGAGAAGGCAATTTCCCGGAGTGGCTGGAGAGGAGGACAGCGATACTCGAAACAGAACTGCTACAGCGTGGATCAAAGGAAAATCTGTCTCCGAAAGAGGCCAAGGACGTTTTGAGAGCTGCGCGGAAGGAGCTGCGAGCTGAATTGCAGGCCAAAGTGGACAGGATATATGAGCGCTGGGAGAAGCAAAAGAAATTTGCGTTACTTGCAAGGAGGAAGGAAAAGAAGGAACGCGCCAGAAAAGAGACTGAGTCGTCCGAGGCGCTGGCTATATGAGTATGAGCCACCGTCATGGATTCCAAAATATCCCGAGTGAGGCAGATACTTCTTCACTCATATCAGCAGCTCTCGGGCATGTATGAACAAAGCGGTGCGCATTACATTCTCACGGGTGTGACAACAATGTAGGCGCAGCATGCCGAGAAATGTTTGCATTGTGAAGATTACATCTCGTCATGCCGGACAACTTCATACTTTGGCCTTGCTCCACCGAATGACGAACAGCAATCAAACATGGCAAGGTGCTGAATTACCGAGAAAAGCTCATGAAATGGAGAGAGAGACTACCTTGTATATCTAGACGAGTCGTGTTCTTCGTAATACTGGTAGCAAGCATATAATCTGCTCTCATACATGTACCTACTCGACCTCATGCTTGAACGATGTATGTTGTGAATATACCTGATAGTCCATGGCAAATTCTAGTCTGCGGTGATCCATGGAGTGCAGGACCAGGCGATTTTGGTTTCAATTGAGTGAAAATCTGCAAGAACAACAGCGTGATGGTCCTAGGAGGTAGTTGAGGTGAGGTGAGGTGAGGTGCAGTGCAGTGCTTGGCTCCAATGGCTTTGTTTGCTTGGCGGTCCGAACAACAACACTTCATATGCAGCCAGCTCCCGTCACCGCTTGCTTACGGCAACGGAAAGCAACGCCACTCGCGCGCACAAATGGTAATAATAATAATAATGACAACTGAAAAAAGAATTAATCATCATTCGGAAACAGAAAGTCTGCTCGGAATGCAATTACTAACAACCAGGCCCCGTCGGCCGCGATAAGCCTTGTCGCACGCGAGCATACTACCTTATGTACCTAACCTGGCGTTACCTAGGAGGTACCAGCGTATTCACCTGCTCCTTTAGCCTCGAGAGTTGAAATCCTACCTACCGCGCTGATGCAACCAAACGTGTGGTACCTACAGTACCTACCTGGGACAAACCAACATGCGGAGTCAGCCCGTGAGAATTTGTGGATCTGACGGCTGAAAAGAAAAAAAAAAAGGAAAAAGGAAAAAAAAAGAAAAAGAAAAAGAAATGCACAGAGCGAAAACAAAAGTTCAACCATGCTCCATGGGTTTACAGCCATTGCCACAACAAAAAAAAAGCCTGTTGTTCATTTGCTCCCTTTTTCTCTCTTCTGAAGATTGACATTTGTACTCGGCATTGATACCAACCAACCACCACGATGGATGGTCCCGACAGACACAACAACGTCACAGACTCGCGTTCATGGCTGCGAAGCATTTTCACCACACGCAATGGGATCGATACCCGCAAGAACAAGTCCCAGGCAAGCAGCAGCACAACGGCTGACGAAAGGACTGCGCTGCTGCTGCCCCGACCAGATGACGACGACGAGGACTCGGACCCCCCCGAGCAAGAAGACATGGAATGTGGGAATCACACACGTACGCAGCGGATCGTGGCGGAATTCTGGATCCTGCTCAAAGGCTCGATACCGGTCGTGCTCGCATACACGCTGCAGAATTCGTTGCAGACCATCTCCGTCGTGATCGTGGGTCGACTGAGCCCGGAAGCTCTCGCTGTGGCGGCTTTCAGTTACATGTTCGCCATGGCTACGGCGTGGCTCATTGGGATGGGAGGAACCACGGCGATTGACACGCTCGCATCGGCGTCATTCACCGGAAGCAAGAGAAAGACAGACCTGGGAATCATCCTCCAGCGCGCCTTTTTCGTGCTCAGTCTGTTCTACGTTCCTGTGGCTATACTGTGGTTGTGCTCGGAGCCAGTGTTCAAAGCGCTCGGTCAGGAGGATTACATTGCCCGAGACTCGTCGAAATTTCTGAGTATTCTCATTCCTGGCGGTCTCGGATACATCTACTTTGAATGCATGAAGAAATATCTTCAGGCTCAAGAGATTATGAGGCCAGGCACATATGTGCTCCTGATTACGTCGCCGGTGAATGCGGGGCTGAACTACCTGTTTATCTATACGTTGGAGCTGGGGCTTTTTGGCGCACCACTCGCCACGGGAATCTCGTACTGGCTCTCATTTCTGCTGCTCGTCCTCTACGCTCGTTTTGTGGCTGGATACGAGTGCTGGGGTGGATTTGATCGCCAGTGCTTGAGAAACATGGGCAGCTTCGCTCGCCTGGCGGTGCTGGGCGTGGTTCACGTGGGCACCGAGTGGTGGGCATTCGAGATCGTGGCGATCGTGGCGGGCCAACTGGGAACTCGAGCGCTCGCAGCCCAGTCGGTCATCATGACAGCGGACCAAGTCATGAACACGATACCGTTTGGCGTCGGGGTCGCGGCATCCAGTCGAGTGGGGAATCTGCTGGGGCGGCGAAATGCGCGAGGTGCGGCCCTCGCAGCCAACACTGCGGCGTGGCTATCGATGATGCTGGGGGCGACGGTGCTCGCCGTTCTGCTGGGCACCAAGAACAACTTCGCCCGCCTGTTCAACGACGACGACGGGGTGGTGCAGCTGACGGCCGACGTGCTGCCATACGTCGCTCTGTTCCAGATTGCAGACGGCTTGAACGGGTCGTGCGGTGGTGCACTGCGGGGCATGGGGAGGCAGCATGTCGGGGCATTGGTCAACCTCGGTGCGTACTACGGCGGCGCGCTGCCTCTGGGCGTTTATCTCGCCTTTCACGGCTGGGGATTGGCCGGGCTGTGGGTGGGCCAGTGTATCGCGCTATACCTGGTCGGCATTATCGAGTGGCTGATTGTTGCATGCAGCGACTGGGAGCAGCAGGTGCATTATGCATTCCAGCGCATGGATCCGGGACATGTGGCCGAGCAAGGAGAGGTAATAACCTAAGGTAGTGTCGATACATGCTTACTACAGTACTTCTCAAAACGGAAGTCTAATACGCTCTATCAAGTGCGGGCTGATGTCGTCGTGGTGCATCGATTGCGGAAAGGCATGACGACACTGTTGATATCTCTATCAATGGAACATACATGTATGTGTAGGTAGGTACACACATGACCATCGAGACACACCTCGTCACACTGCCCACCTCCTTACCCACCGCACAAGATGTTGAACTTCTTCAGCCCCCCAATCCTCGCAGCAGCAGCAGCCACCGCCGCCGCCGTCGTCCTGGCTCATGGCGACCACCACGATCAAGAACCTCTCGAAGGTCCACACAAGAAACTCTGGTACAACACTCTCCCGGGCGATGGAGGCACCCAAGTATGTGTATTTCTTCTTTTCTTGATCCCTCCAGAAGACATCGATCATAGGAGGTGTGCTAACCAGAAGCAACAAAACAAAAAAAAAAAGGCCGATTCTGTATTTTCAGGCATCTCCACCTTTGGGAGACTCCCGTATTCGCCCTGTCTGTCCACCGAGGATGTCAAGTATGACATTGCCTTCATTGGAGCGCCCTTCGATACCGGTACGTCCTATCGACCGGGAGCACGATTCGGTCCATCGGGCATTCGACAAGGGAGTCGACGATTGAATCTCTAGTACGTTGCCAAAGAAAGAAAGAAGGAAAGAAAAAACCAGTCCATCAAGCTCAGGCTGTTGGTTTGGTTTGGTTGGATGGCTGGGGAATGAATGAATGAATGAATATGAGGCTTACGAAAAGTTTCTGTCCCCTTCCCGCAAAAACAGCGGTGGATATAACGTCCCACTCGATGCCAATCCATTTGCCAGCTGGGCGTCAGTTGTCGACTGTGGAGACGTTCCCGTCACTTCGTCAGTTTTCCCATCCCTCCCAGTCCAACCCCATGCAACCCTAATGGCGTGAGCTTGTGGTCATGAGAAACTCCATGCTGAAATAAACCCCCCCTCCCCTCCCCCCAAAAAAACATATAGATACGATAATACCTGGGCGTTGCATCAGATCGAAGAAGGCCATAATAGCATTCTCATGAGAGAACCTGCGACCGATGCCAAAGAGCCAGGAATTTCCAAGCATGGCAAAACGTTGCCTCGTGTCATCACGCTCGGCGGTACGCTTCTTCTTTCTTCTTTCTTCCTTTTTTCTTCTTCTTCTTCTTCTTCTTCTTCTTCTTCTTCTTCCAAGCTAACTTTATCTTCTTCTTCTTCTTCTTCTCCAAAACAACACCAGGCGACCACACCATCACGCTCCCCCTCCTCCGCAGCATGAACCGCGCCTACGGCCCCATCACCGTCATCCACTTCGACTCGCACTTGGACACGTGGCGACCCAAAGTCTTCGGCGGATCACCCTCCAAAGTCGCCAGCATCAACCACGGCACCTACTTTTTCCACGCCGCACAAGAAGGTCTCCTGCGCAACGACACCAACATCCACGCCGGCATTCGCACCACACTGAGCGGGCTGTCCGACTACGACAATGACGGCTATTGCGGCTTTGTCATTTCCGAGGCGCGAGAAATTGACACGATTGGTACCGAAGGGATTATCCAAAAGATTCATGACCGTGTGGGTCATACGCATCCCGTGTATTTGTCGATTGATATCGATACGCTGGATCCGGCGTTTGCGCCTGCCACGGGCACGCCGGAGACGGGGGGTTGGTCGACGAGGGAGTTGAGGACCATCATTCGAGGTTTAAAGGGTATCAATCTCGTTGCGGCGGATATTGTCGAGGTTGCGCCGGCGTATGATACGAATGCAGAGTTGACCACCATGGCTGCTGCCGATACGTTGTACGAGGTCATGAGCTTGATGGTTCTCAATGGACCACTCACGGTATCGAATACCAGCTCCAGAGCCCCAGAGGACATTTGAGGACGTGAACACATATGCGTACCGAGGAATGGGACATGTGGTTGATGGGGAAGTAAAGGAGGCATATCGGCGAGGTGGGTTGTAATACATGAATGGCCAGCACAGCAGCAAAGGTGCGTAGACTACATTGTAGCAAACTTATGTACCTCCTAGAAAACTCGAAATAGGTATGCAAGCAAGAGCAGTGCTGCAACCCGTGGATCATCATGGAACATCTGCGCCATCAATTCGCGAAACCATTCGCGAACAACAACCAAGAGCAAGAGGGTACCTAGTAGTAGTGTCGTCTCGATCGCAATGCTCGCAGTAAGTTGCAATCTTCACGAGTGCGGGCCAAGTCTCATCTGCTTCACGTCAGTGAATTGCCAAGATCACGCAGTGGAGGCCTGTGGTAGACTGACCTGGAGGGACAGTCGGACTTCCCCCTTGATTTGGTCCACTCAATGTTGGCATATTGCGTGGCCGGACCAACGACGTGCCTTGGCTGGGGTGCTCGTAAGCTTTCAGGTTGAGAATGTCCAAGGCCCTTTGGAACCGCTTCTTGACGGTGTTTGTCAGAGCGAACGATGGTTGACCAAGCTTTGTGACCTGGATGCTGCTGAGGTCACAGCGGTCACCAGCCGCATGCTCAATCACGCTTGTAATGCCAGTCTTCTTAGGAGCCAGAGTCTGAGACACGGTGAGGTAGCAGATGGTAGTGCGAAGTAGCTCCCCGTCACAGAAACGGTGGTTTGGGTGGCGGGGCCATATGTCATCGACCTCGCTGGTAATGCGGCTCGGCGCAAAAAACGCCTTGAGGCCGAATTGCTCTTCCAAGATCTGCAAGTCATATTAGATGCGCACGTTTCTCGCTGGAAATCTGTGTTACCCACTGTATCATATGGCGCAAATGCGCCAGTCTGATCAATTGCCTGCTCCCACTCCATCCCTGGCTGACACACCGGGTTCAAGTCCCAGCCCCAGGCCCATTCTGGCATCAAATCGTTCATGGCCGCGCTTTTTTGCTCACGGCATGATTCAGTACAATTGTCCGGATCCAGTTTCTGAGAGCATGGCCAACACAGGTCCCTGGGATCACCAGGTTGACAGCGAGCATCGCAAAGCTTCACGTCAATGATCTCCTCGCATTTTGTGCACGGGGTGTACATTTCAGATAGTTGGTCAGCAGGTGGCGAGGGCATGTCTTCCACGTGATCCATTGGTGCACATCGGCGCTCGTAGTGGCGGAACTTGTCAGCCCACTTCTCCCAGCCGTGTTGCGACGGACACTGTTTGTCCTGGATGATGATGGCCTCGATGGCGAGCTCGAGCTCGACGGGCAGTTTAGTGACATGTGCATCCTGTCCTTGGCCAAAACGATGGCACAGGCGGAGTGCTTTGAGTGTTGGCAACACTTCCGCATAGTGCTCTAGGCGCTGGGCGAGCTCGTCAGGTTTCACCGGCGTGGCCCTGCATTGCTGTTAGCTGGAGTGTGGCGAATAGTGCTGTAGTCGTGTGCTTACCAGGCTGGGCCGGCTGTCAACGTGTTCTGCGCCGCCATCGTTCACTGTCTGGATGTCGGATGGTGAAAGTCAGTGGTTGAGTCGGTGAAGATCTGATGGAGAGGAGAGAAGGTGAGAGGATGAAATACCTAGGCAGGCGTGCGAATCTGCTCTTGCCGCGCCCTTCCACCGCCCCGGCACGTGACGCGACGCGACGCGAATATTAGGCACAGGTACCTCAGGTACATGTACTTTCCTACCTTACTCATAGAACTCAGTATATGCGATTGCTCCAAATCTGACAGTCGCTCTTAATAGGTGAGAACTCTTCGCGCGGCACTGTCTTGCGGAATTTATCAATTTCAGAATAACGCGCCTCGAAACACTGAGAAAAACCACAAAGGCCTGTCAATTGACTGCATCGCACTGCAACAGGGCAAGACATGCGGTGCTCATTGCGAGTTTGTATATCGTTCTCGCAATCCCGACTCGGATTCATCAGGTATCTACACGAATCTTGATCACGCTCGACCTGAGATACACCACGTTTCCGAGACACTGACTTCCAGGTTCTTGCATCCAACTGGTCCGGGGGCCATCTATTGATCCAGTCTTGTTGGGAACGTGCCGTTCTCTCTCTGATCATCCCACCTCTGGCTCCAAGATGCCGGGCACAAAGACCGGTAGGCAAGATAGAACTACCCCATGTGTAAGCCTTCTTGCTCCTCTTTCTCCGTCTGCTGCGTTCACGTACCTGGCGGCAAGGCTTGAAGTCCTCACCCTTGGCGAGGATGCACTTGTGGTAGTCGACGTAGTTTTGCCAGCAGTGCTTGGTCTGGTTCTGGTTCGGAAAGCGGGCGTCGAAGCCTGGTGATGTTAGTAATTGTGCAAAAGGTCGCAGGACTGTCGAGCCGGAAGAAAGGGAGTCGTTCGAGGTATTCGCAGTCGCCAGGGCAATTACATACCCGCTGTACTCTTGTTAGCGCAGTCCTTCACAGCGGGTTCGGTGGCATTGGCACGTACCTGTCACGAACTTGAATGGCATGGTAACGCGATCCTCATCGTCGGACATTTTTGCGGTGTTTTCTGAGTGGTATAGGGTGTCTGTGGTGTCGAGCAGTGATTCGCCGTGTCCTATCTAGAACACCATCATCGAGTGAGGAAGTGAGGAAGCCCGGAAGGAGCTTGGCCGGAAGATGCCGCGCCGTGACTTCCTCGCCATCCGATGAGCTGCAGTTCTCCCTTCACGGTTCAAAGAACACCTTCACTCCACTCCACGGCACTCTCTCGATCCTCACACCATGCAGTCCACACGGTTCATCGCGGCGAACATGTTGCGCCAGACTCGCGCGACCCCATTGCTTCGAACGCAGCAGCAATTAGTCCGTGGCTTCAGAACAACTCCGAAGCGAATGGCAGCTCCGGTAAGGCAACTAGCACCAACATCGACACCGCGCATGGACTGACGGTCAACCAGAAGGAGGAACAGTCCGGTATTTTCAGCAGCGAATGAAAATGGCTCTCGTATAGCCACTAATGCTCGATACAGCGCACACAATCTCACAGCGACTTCGCACACTGAAGAAGATTCCAGTCGAGCTGATCCCTATCGGCGTTGTCCTGGCTGCTGCCCTCATCGCCGCAGCTTACAGCTTGGGAAGAAAACTTGTTGTTGACAAGACTCTACGTCTGAGCAGAACGGGCAAGCAGTCGAGCGACTAGAAGGCTTCGAGGATTGGGTCGCGCGAAGCATTGTACAAAGACCAGAGACGGAAACGAGCAGAAACTTCGGAGCAAACACTCAAGCCATGGGCGTGAGTGCGGTCACGGATGCATTTTTTGTAGTGCAGGCGAATGGCACATGAATTGTCCAGTTGAAATGAAGTTCAAAAGCTTGTCCACATCCATAATTGTGATGGAAATGAGCTGCTATCAAGTTGTTGCTGACTCCGAAACAGCTGCTACATGCGCGATACTCTTCCTCTCTTGCAACCCAACTCACGTCCGTCGTGAAGTAGTTGATATTTGGCGGACATTCGAAGGGTTTTGCATGTCGCCATAGACTTGTAAGGTACTTTGAGGACAAAGTCAACGCGCCCTACTGCTTCTCGTCCTGAGCGTAAATGAAGTTCGCTCCCACGACTTCGAGGCCGTTCTCTTCTGCCCACTCTCTCAAACCTGCTCGCACAGTACCGTAACCCCAATGCTGTCTTTTCTGTGGCTTGCTGAGGCTCAAGGTTGCGGACGTCCCATTCTTCGGGACCAAGGCAGCGAAGACTGCGAACATGTGAGTGAAGAAGTTGTGGTCATGTCGCACATGATGTCTCATCATGTATTGAATTCATTGTGCTTACCATATCTATGCTTGCCACTCTTCTTGGGTGGACTAGGTGGCTGATACTCTACTATTTGCTCCACCTCTTTCCCTCCGTCATTGGCAGTCTCATCACTAGCTGTCGCCAATGGCACATTAGTGATGATCCAATGGCACATTTGACTCCAATCGGGATTGTCTCTGCTGCGCGCATCTGGGTCCGTGAGAGCAAGGGTGAGCTGGGGAATCTCATTGTCGTCCTTCGTGGTCAGGTACAAGTTGGGTAGCGTGCCAAATAATTGTACATGTGGAGTGTGCTGGACTTTCTTGACTTTGACAGTGTTGCCAACAAGTGCTGTTGCCTTTGGCCAAGTTATATTGAGAGTGAGCATAGGCTTGAATTCATCCATGACTGTTGGGATGATCTCGGCAATTTTCAGTCTGAGTACTCGTCAGTACACACATGGTTCTCATCTGTCTATAATAATTCCACATGTTGTCTTCAGCATACTTTCTGATTAGGTCAAAGTCGGTTCCTGAATCAAGAGGCTGTTGCTGCTGGATGACCGCCTCGACCGCAGATGCCGCAAGGCTAACCAACAGAATGATCAACTTCATGCTGGGCGATGGTGGGAATGCGAGCGAAAGCACAGTGGTGATTGAAGCAGCACAGCGAACGGGAAGATAAAGAAAGTGCTCGTGTGCTCGATGATCGCTTCCCTGCCATTGGCTCTTGATGCAACCTGACGTGCTCCTGACAACAGTTTCAAATGTTACCATTCATTTAGGTCAGTACCTCTTATTGACCGTTCATCTCGCTGGCTACAGTACAGTAAGGTACCTTATACAACGTATGTACATCATCACTTTGTAGGCAAATGTGACGACTGCAGTCGTTGCCGGCCTCTCCGCAAGATTGCATTGTCTAAACCACTCCAAGTAGGAATCGTCTACTGATCGGTCAGCAGCCAAAAACGGAGAGGAGGTAGTACTGCTATCAGCCTGGAGCGAAGACTGTAGAGCATGAGCCTTGACTGTCTAAGGTACCTATAGGTACATAATGTAGACTGTTGTACACTTGGCGGTTATTCAGCGGCGGTGTACGTTGCTCTATGTGTCTCGAAGCTCCTCTTTTCACCCAGTAGAGTGCATACCGTCGTTTGCATTCCAACATACTGCTTAGTATGAGTGGGAGTGTTCCTCTCGACTTACCTCCCACCTGCGTTGGCTCTCTCAGTTCTGCCGGCGCGAAGCCTGAAGGTTCATCGGTCCCTCGTGCCTACGGGGGTAAGGTAAATAGAAATTGAGAGGTAGATGTAGCCCCGTGCACGAGGGCCTATTCTCGAACTGCTTATTGTATATCTGCGCTGGTGGAATACAGTAACACATCACACCCGAGAGAATGTTGGGAGGCTAAAGCGACGGGCCACCGACGCGGACTGACGTACGCGAGCGCAAGTGAATATGTATTAGGTACCTTACATGTACATCCGTACACCTATGTAAGGTTTGTATAATATACAGTACTGGAAGACCAAGTGGCACGCCGTCGGCAGACTTGCATCGGGCAGTACCTTGTATGCATCTCGCGGCACATCAACAACAACAACAGTCCAGACTGCAAGTGGTCGTATACGTCAAGTACCTTATACCATCGCGACCGCCCGGGAACAAGTGCATCGGGAGACGGGCTCCTAAAACACGCAAGAGGAAAGAAATCCTTGGTTGATACAGCACAGACTACCTACCTACAGTACCTGGTCTGGCCAAACAAACAACACTCCCGTCGCCGCGCACTCTGCCATACCACACCCACAGCGCCCACAGCCCAACAACACCGCCAAAATGGCTGCGCTCGGCGAGGATCTGCTGGGAGTCGTCAACAAACTGCAGGATCTGGTCTTCAACACCATCGGAAACGATTCGCTGGACCTGCCGCAGATTGTACGTCCACCAAAGCACACCCGAGATACCAGCCCATTCCACCACAAGGCGCGCACTTGCTAACTTGCGCACAGGTTGTAGTGGGCTCGCAGTCCTCTGGCAAATCATCTGTCCTGGAGAACATTGTCGGAAGAGACTTCCTGCCGCGGGGCAGCGGCATTGTAACTCGGCGACCTCTCATCCTCCAACTCATCAACCTCCCGTCCGAGCGCAGCGACAAGCCTGACGACCATGCAGTACACATCCCACACACTCCTGAAGCGGTGGCAGGACAGGATGAATGGGGCGAGTTCAACCATATGCCCGGCCGGAAGTTTCACGATTTCCAGGACATCAAGAGGGAGATCGAAGCAGAGACAAACAGAATTGCTGGCAGCAACAAGGGCATAAACCGCCAGCCCATCCACCTGAAAGTCTACTCACCCCACGTCCTGAGCCTGACACTGGTCGATCTGCCAGGTTTGACAAAAGTGCCAATTGGAGACCAGCCGACAGATATTGAGAAGCAGACGCGGAACCTGATCTCGGAATACATCGCAAAGCCCAACAGTATCATCTTGGCAGTGTCGCCAGCGAATGTAGATCTGGTGAACTCGGAATCGCTGAAACTCGCGCGTCAAGTAGATCCCACGGGAAAGCGGACGATCGGTATCCTTACGAAGCTCGATCTCATGGACCATGGCACGAATGCACTTGATATTCTCTCCGGGCGGGTCTATCCGTTGAAATTGGGATTCATTGGAGTCGTGAACAGATCGCAGCAGGATATCCAGACTAGCAAATCCATGTCAGATGCTCTCTCGGGAGAGCGAGAGTTCTTCCGCATGCACCCAGCTTACCGCAACATTGCTTCGAGATGTGGCACACAGTATCTGGCAAAGACTCTGAATACCACGCTCATGGGTCATATCCGGGAAAGGCTTCCTGATATCAAAGCTCGTCTCAACACTCTCATGGGGCAGACGCAACAGGAGCTCTCTTCTTATGGCACGGATACTTTCACTGGCAAGGAGCATAGAGGGTCGCTCATTCTTCAATTAATGACGCGGTTCGCGACATCGTTCACTTCCTCCATCGACGGTACATCATCTGAGATTAGCACCAAAGAGCTCTGTGGTGGTGCACGAATCTACTATATCTTCAACTCTGTTTTCGGCAACAGCCTGGATTCCATCGATCCCACTCAGAACCTCACGGCCCTTGACATCCGGACAGCGATTCGCAACTCTACGGGACCGCGACCTTCGTTGTTCGTTCCCGAACTTGCCTTTGATCTATTGGTGAAGCCCCAAATCAAACTCCTCGAGATTCCGAGCCAAAGATGCGTCGAGCTTGTGTACGAGGAACTCATCAAGATTTGCCATACTTGCTACTCGAATGAGCTCGCACGCTATCCTAGATTGCAAGGAAAACTCATCGAAGTCGTTTCAGATCTCTTGCGCGAACGTCTAGGGCCCACTTCTTCGTACGTCGAGAGCCTGATTTCTATACAGCGAGCTTACATAAACACGAACCACCCCAATTTCCTTGGAGCTGCAGCGGCAATGAGCGGAGTCATGCAAGACAAGCACGAGAAGGAAAAGAAGGCGGCGGCGGCTGAAGAAAAGAGAAAACGCGAAGAGAGGAGACGGAAAGAGCTTGCACAAAACGGGGTCAACGGAACCGAGACTCCGGAAGAGGAAGAAGAGGAGCAGAATCGTGTCCTGCCAATGCGTTCGGCAGCAAAGGCCAAGGAGAGTAGAAGCATGAGTCCCGCCGTGGGGCGAGATGGGCATCGACTTGGACACACGACGAACGCACCAAATGGTGCCAGTGGAGGACGGGATTCGTTCCTGAATTACTTCTTCGGCAAGGAGAACGGACCAAGCCAAGGTGCACTTCCTGGACACAATACTGCAGCCTTGCCAGGCAATCGGCACGTCAGTCAAAACATCGAGCCCAGCATAACTGCCAGCTTCAGGAGACAGGACCCGCGGGCTGTAACGCAGCCAGAGCCTGTCACGGAGGAGTATGAACGGGAGGAAAATGCTCTGGTAAGCAGCCGCGAAGGCATCCTCTCTGCAGGCCGATTGCGTGCTAACTCGTACTTGCAGGACGATCCTACAGGTCCAGCATTGACAGAGCGCGAATCACTCGAGACGGAGCTCATTCGACGACTCATCAGCAACTACTTCAACATTGTGCGCGAAACGATAGCCGATCAGGTACCGAAAGCTGTGATGCACTTGCTCGTGAACTTCTCCAAGGATGGCGTGCAGAACCGACTGGTGTCTGAGCTGTATCGAGAATCATTGTTTGAAGAGCTTCTATACGAGGACGATGGTGTACGAGAGGAACGAGAGAAGTGCGAGAAGCTGCTTGCGACATACAAGGAAGCGAGCAAGATCATCGGCGAAGTGTTATAGGAGCACAGCCAACGCGGCCCCACGTGGTGTATGGCCAATCTGTAAGATCGTGATCTGGATGGATATCAGCTGCACAGTTGCAGTGGTAGCGTCGGAGATTCAGCTTTGACTGTGGCAGTCGTAAAGAAGCAACGCGAGCGAGACCGCGAGAGACGTCACTGTGTATAGATGTTTGACACTCACTGTACACTACTATACTACTCATCACCATTCTAGCTCAAATAGGTACCTTGTGACTGATGCAGCTCAAAGGCCGCTCGCTGTAGAGAGGTACAAGTAGGCACATGTAGTCTGAGGCATCATCTTCCCAAATGTTACCTATACAACTACCTGGTACCTATACAACAACTTCTAGTAGTTGTGCCTGCAGATCCCTGAGCGCTGCGCTGCAGGCTGACGACTGGTATTGTGGCTGATGTGAGAGCCCATGAATGAAGTTGCCTAGGACGTGGGAGGGGATAAAACATCAGGCACCACCACCACCGACCGTCTCTGTCTGCGATGCTCTGCAATCACCATCACCGCGAGCGAGCTGACGATACCTCAGGACCAGGAGGTATATAAAGGAGCAGACAGACACGTGGACCACACCACTCCCACTGCACAGAACAACGATAATATGCCTGGGTTGCGCGAACAAGCAGCCTTCCGCAGGCCGGACACACTGAGTCCTACACAGCGAGAGCAGCTGCTGGCGCCGTATCTGCCACGGGAGCCCATTGCATCACGCACCAAAGTCCCGCAGGATTCCTCGTACAGCAACAACAACAACAGCGACAACAATGGACTGCGTTTTCATCACCGACAGCGCGTGCGGCCTGCGATGCGCCAGCTATTGCACCTCTTCCTGTTCACTGCCGTCCACGTCGTCTTCAGCATCTATGTACGGCTGCGTCAGACCTACCACGCCCTCTACGACCGCCTGAGCGCCGTGCTGTACTACCACCATCGCACGCCCGAGCTCATCACGCGAGATGTGAAGCCGCTGACCAGAGTGCCGAAGCACCTGAGTGTCATCCTGCATCTGCCACCGGAGGGCGGAAAGAAGGATGCGTTGGAGACGCTTCTGAATGATGCGTGTGAGCTGGTCGCTTGGAGTGCCAGCGCAGGCATACCGATGCTATCCATCTATGAACAGACGGGTACGAAAACCTCCATCCATATTCCCTTGTGGCTCTGAGGTACAGGTAGGTAGGGTACTATCTACCAAGACATGTCCTAACAACAACCATCGATACACTCTAGGCATCCTCAAGTCCTCTCTTCCCCACCTCCACCGCCGCATCACTCGGACCTTGACCTCCTACTATGGCACTTCTTCCCCCCAGAAGCCTACCATGTCTCTCCGATCTCCCAATCTCCCGTCCTACAGCCCTCCCCACTCGCCTGACCTAGACACGACCTCTACGACCTCGCACTCTCCCTCACCACCCCACATCAACGTCCTACTCTTGGACTCTACCGATGGTCGACAAACCATTGTGGACCTCACCAAGACCCTGACCGAAATGTCTCAATCGGGAAAGCTCTCTCCAGCAGACGTTAGTCAAGAACTCATCGATGCCGAGATTACAGAAAGTGTCATGGGCGAGCCCGACCTGCTGATAGTGTTTGGAGAACGAGTGGTTTTGGAAGGCTATCCACCATGGCAGATTCGCCTGACGGAGATATTCTATGCGCAGGACAACGTTGGCGGTGTGGGATATCAGATCTTTCTGAGAGCGTTGTATAGGTATGCAAAGGCGGAGTTTCGATTTGGGAGATAGGTAGATATCCATTCCGAGGCATAACAAAAGGCAATCTATTGGGGTATTGTGCTGCTCAACCTATAAAGGCCAATCAATATAACTCATCTTCTAGGCGACACGCGTGTTCGTCTAGCGCTATCGTGCGAATGAGCGCCGTGGCCTTTCAATGCCGGGCATATGCAATCTCAGTTGCGCATCCAGCTGACCGTGCTCCTGAAAAAGAGGCCGACAGGACCTATTTAATCTCGGTCTTGCCTAGAGCATCCGCCAAATCATCCACATCGGCGTCCTGTTTTTGGGACACGGGCTCATCCTCTGCAGCATCAGCCTCTTTGACCACCTTCTCTTCTTCTGCGTCAAGCTCGTCTTCATCCTGATCATCCTCCTCGTCCGAATCTTCGTCTTCCAACTCGTCTAGCTCATCCAGACCCCATGCGTCCTCGTCGTCTTCATCAACATCGTGGTATTCATCTGCTTTTTCCTCTTTCCGCTTTGCGAGGACATCTCTCAGAGACTCAATCGATGGATCCTCCTCGGCGAACTTGTTGCCGTTCAGCTCCACTCTCCTCAGACGTGGCAGAGCAGACGCAGCGTCTGAAATCGCCTTGAGACCTTTGGTGTCAATCTCATTATACTGCAACCTCAAGACCTCCAACTTCTTGTTGCCGGCTTTGGCAAGCGCATCTCCCAGCATTCTTCCTCCTCGACCTGACAGCAGGCAATCTCCAACGGCTAGTTCTCGAATCTCGGTCCACGTTGGCACTACAGAAGACAGCGTCTTAGCAGCCAGCGCAGTGAATGTGTTGTCTTGCAGGTCTAGTGTGTCCAGTGCCGTGCACTGACTCAGACCATGTTGGATCAACTGAGCAATGCCCTCCTGCCGAATACCATTCTGGACCATCTTCACCGTCTTGACATTGTTGTTGGCCGTGTAGGCTTTGACCCAAGCTGCCATGGAGCCAGTCTCCAACCGATTGCGCCCACACACGACCGTCTCGAGATGCGGAACATCCTTGCCCTCCTTTCGCGCTGCGGCCTTATTCTCTGCCAGCTGAGCAAGAGCTTCGGCGACGAGGGTTCCCGCTGCTGGTCCGAGGCCGTTGTTGTTGAGGTAGAGGTGCTGCAGAGGCGTGTGCTTGCTGAGGAATGGACGCAGAGGCTCGACGGTGTTGAGACCAAACGCGTTGTCGTTCAGGTTGATGGTATGCAGGTTCGGGCACTGCAGTAGTGCAGTGAGAAGGGCATCGAGTGCCTGGGGGATCTCGGACAGGAGACGTCCCGTGAAGATGTCGGCGAGGTTGGCGCTGCGGAGATTCTTCTTCGTGGCGAGCACTTCGGCGAGCGCTGCAGATGCTTCAACACCGATGGTGTTTCCCTCGAGATGCACCTCCTCGATGTCCGCGTTGTCCCGCAGGGGCCCAATGTGCGTCTCAATATCGGCGGCTGTGTTGAGCTTCAACGCCTGTCCTCGAATGCTCCACACGTTGGCCATATTGGTTGAGTGGATGCTGGGTAGAAGGTATGAGGTACAGTATATGATTTGGCAAAAAGAGGACTGGTGGATAAAGAGGGTCGTAGTCACACTAGTTCAATTCGAGCTTCCCGTAGTTACGGGCACGTGCGCCATGCGGCTCTGCTCTGCATTCTAGAACTACCTCCGAGGTACATGTACCTAAGGTAGGTACCTTGTGACCTTACACAGATTATTCTGCAGGCCCCGTGGAAAGTGACGTGCTCTATGAATGCATTCCAGGTTACCAATCACCTAAGTTCTTCCACCATCGAGAGTACCTGACTCAAGGCACATGAACTCACCTCAACTGCATCACACCACCTCGTCAACATCCAGACCGCCATGTCGACCGCTGCAGTCAACACCATGGCAGACAGTACGCCACCGCCGCGCAACCCATACTGAGCACATATGAGCACAATATTGACGAGAGGTCCACAGACGCCAACAGCACCGCGCTGCAACCCAACAATGCCGCCGCGGACCTGAAGCCGAAGGGCGAAGCTGCTGCAAAAGTGAAGGTATTCCACAGTCCGTCCTGGTTGATCCTCGTATCTACAACTAAGTCTTCGCTACAGCCCTGCTGCGTATGCAAGGATGAGAAGTTCGCCCGCGATGAATGCATGCTCTTTTCTAACGCCAAAGATCCGCAAGCTGCATGCCAGGACCTCGTCTCGAAATACCGCAGTTGTATGAGCAGCTACGGGTTCAACATCGCATAAGACCGCATTTGTCGTCGCATAAGAGGTTGCATTGGGAATGGCGTTACTACAGGATGACATGAAAAGAGCACGATAGATCTGGTCGGAGACACAAGAGTCGAGCTGTATACTATTGTACAATACTGTACATATCTACCCGGGTCATGATGAAGGAGCACAGCTCTCCACTCGAACCAATCGTTCCCGGGCTACTGCGTCTTCTTTCCCGTCGCGAGAGACTGCTTTCGAATGCCAATCACACTCAATGCGCCACTGTCGACGGCAAGATTCCAGAGACACCAGAGATAGCATAGCCCGAATCCGGCTGCTCCAACACACACATTAGCGACTACCCACAAATCCGGCTTGTCAGCTGGAGGCCGCACGAATAGCTCTGCGGCATGCCACGCGATCATTGCCGCATACGTGCCAAGATGGATGAGCTTCGTAGGAATGGCGACGCCACCTTCGCTAGCGGGCACTGTGTAGGCGCTAACACTGAAAGGTGGCAGGCCCATCAGGTACGCCCAGAGAGAGTTGAGCACCAGGTAGGGCATCCTCAACTCGTCCTTTGAGAGAAGTGGGAATAACGTCCAGCTGGCAACGAGATTTGCATACCCGACCCAGGCACGAATACGAGGTTGCATTCCATTTTGTGCTGCAAGGAGCAGCGTCATTGGTAGAAGCGGTAGCAGAACGTTCTTCTCGTGGACTTGGTATGAGCAAAGGAAGAATCCCCAAGCAGTGGTTGCGAGCGCCAAAGGTACCAGTTCCTTTTTGGGCCGCAGGAAGATGATCAAACATGGCGGGAGAATCGATGCCAGTGTTAGACCCAGAGCGGCCTTGCTCAACAGGGCCTGGTCGTAGTTGTGGAGCTTGTGTACACCCGAGGCATGAATGGTGCACCAGATGTTGGCCACCTTGTCTTCAAACAAGCCGCGAGAGAATGGGAAGATGCGATGAACAGCTTGTGCAAGCTGTACCACGTAGGGCCGGTAGACAGCCTTCTCATCCAATTCGAATGGCAGCGAATTGAGTAGAGGGGGTAAAGGAGCATCGGATGGCAAAGGAATGCCCCGATATGTATCGTATGCTGTGCCCAGCAGATGCGGCAGGAATAAGAGGACGAATGAGCCGAGTGTAGTGACGGCCATGCCCAGAAAGCGAACCACGTCGACCTTGGGAGAGATGCAGCTTCCAGCCAAATATGCCGCCATTGCTGGGGCCCAGAAGAGTGCCATCTGCTTGAAGCCTAACGCACAGACAAAGAACAGACAGCTCCAGAGTGCTCGACCAGCCAAGATACTCGATACCGCCGCAACGAAGAATCCCAGCATTACGGTATTGTACTGAAAGTGGCCATGATCAATCAAGATGGTCGCAGGCTGCATCAAAATCGCAGTCAATGCAATCGACGCTTCCCAAGTGTTGATGCTGTACAGTCTTGCCAGGTGTCTCACGCAAATGATGATGGCTGGAACATACACCAAGTGTTCGGATACATACACTGTGGCTCGCATGTAGACCTTCAAGTCCGGATCGTCAAGTTTATGAGATAGGTATAATGCAAACCAGGAAGGGTTGATGGATGAGCCAATCTTGCCCAAGATCCACGAATGGTACGCCGTCAAAGGTGGATAGTCAAGTCCCCACCATGGCAAGTCGTGAAAGTACCAGTGTGTTGTGGGCAGATTGATAGTCAGTTCCATCCAGTGCCGTTGTGCTTCGAAGTCTCCGTGCATGGGAGGTTTTTGGAAACCTGAATAGGGCCAGATTGCTGTGCACCAGCGGAACAGGCCAACAGCCATGAGAATGCATGGTAATGTGATCCATTGTGATAGAGAGCCTTTCACAGGCCAGAAGAAGGCGACCAGGGGGAAGGCGGGCTTTTCATGCTTCGTGGTGAGCTCTTGTATCACAGTACCGTTCGAGGAGCTGCTCGCGAGTGCTCGCTTTCTCCTTGATCGATGGCTGGAAGGATTGGACGCCATGTCGAGTTGAATGGTGAGGTCTATTATCGTGACATGGCTCTGGATTTTGCTACTCCTGGTGACTGGTAATGGAAACGAAAGAGACGTGTTGTGCCCTCGTTCTCGGTTACCAATCCCGAGAGCTCCACTGTAGCCGCTAAAGCTAAGAAAAAATGGTGGCTGTGGACCCTTCCGCCGCTAACTTTTTTTTTCGTGATCGCATAAATTCGTCGACTCCAGCCATCTGCTTCTGCTTTTCTATTCTAACATTCAACAAATTCTCTGCACCTCTTCCAGTTCTCCGTCGACATCCTCTGCCGACATCTCCAATACACCTCACATCGCACAACAGTGCACATTCAATCGGTTCGTGGGCTCCTCATACTCATTCACTTCGCTACCTTGAGCGCCGTGATCGAGCATTTCGCACGTCGTGTGCATTTGTGGGCGCGGCTTCAGAAAGCCTGTCTACTTCGGTGACAGGTACCAGCGGGCTTATATACATCGTCGCATAACAGTCTCGGCACTTGTGGGAACACACCGCCTTGATGCGACCAGTGGGCTGAAGACGAGAAATTCGTTCGAGGGCTTTGCAAATCTCACTACTTGATACGTGAGACTCTTCACCGAGGGCATCAACAAGACATCTCGCTCTGCGCGATTGTCTCGAGGGCTTTTCTGAGGGCTTTACACGACTCGTGTCGTCTGTGGGCATTTGCTGCTGTTGCTACTGTTGCTATCGAGAACTGACGCTTTGCGTTCTTCCTGCTGGGTTTCTGAGACGAGAGGCTACTGCCGCTGCCTCGACTGCACGTCGAGCGGCAATTGATACTTCGATTGGGATACCAAGTACTGACTATATCCGGGCAGAACTATCATCACAGACCTTCAGCAATGGCGAAGGACAAGAAGGGAAGCAAGAGTGCAGCTGTCGCGGCTCCGGCCAAGACCAGCAAGGGCGGTAAGGCCACCAAGGCCAGCACTAAGCCTATCGAGAAGGTTCAGGCTGGGCGCGTGAGCAAGTCCGACAAGACAAGCTCGAAGAAGGCCGACAAGAAGTCCAAGAAGGCCAAGAAGGAGCCAACACCAGAGCCCTCCAGCGAGAGCGAGGCAGACACCAGCGCTAGCTCGGATAGCAGCGAGAGCGAAGAAGAGGTCGAGGTCAAGAAGCCTGCGGTCAACGGCAAGGCTAAGCCAGTGGCTGCCAAAGACAGCTCCGATAGCGACTCGTCCGACTCTGACAGCGAGGTCGCCGCACCAAAGGTCAATGGCGCGGCCAAGGCCGGTGCTGAAGGTGATAGCAGTGATTCCTCTTCCGACTCCGAGAGCGAGGCTGCACCTGCACCAAAGACCAACGGCAAGGCTGCTGCCTCCAAGGTCAAGGACGAATCATCTGACTCCAGCGAAGATGATTCCAGCGAAGACGAGAAGCCACAAGCTGCTGCTGCCAAGGCCGAGGCTGCAAGTTCATCCACAAGCTTGCTCGACAACCTATCTAACTTGATTCAGGCAACCAGCGACTCCGACGACTCGAGCGATAGCGACAGCGACGAAGAGGAGGAGGAGAAGAAGCCTGCGACTAAGTCCGAGAGCAAGAAGCGCAAGGCCGACAGCGAGCCAGAAGAGACGTCGAAGAAGGCCAAGACAGAGTCCAACCCAGATGCCGTTGCCAACCTTTTCATCGGTAACCTCAGCTGGAACGTCGACGAGGAGTGGCTCACTCGTGAGTTTGAGGAATTTGGCGAGCTCGCCGGTGTTCGCATCATCACCGACCGCGAGTCTGGCAGGAGCAAGGGTTTTGGATACGTCGAGTTCACCAATGCTGAGGACGCAGCGAAAGCTCTCGAGGCCAAGAACGAGTCTCTGCTCGACAACCGCAACATTCGTGTGGACTTCAGCACTCCACGCGACAAGAACGCCGGACCACAGCAACGCAGCAATGATCGCCAACAGAAGTTTGGTGATGCGCCAGGCGAGCCCACTGCCACCGTCTGGTGTGGTAACTTGAGCTTCGATGCCACCGAGGACGTGGTTCGCGAGTACTTTGCCGAGCACGGTAACGTCAACAGCATCCGACTGCCCACCGACCGTGAAACTGGAGCACCAAAGGGCTTCGGCTATGTTGAGATGGGCTCGGTTGAGGAGGCACAGGCAGCGGTCAACGCCCTTCAAGGACAGGATGTCGGTGGTCGCCCCGTGCGTCTCGACTACGCTCAACCTCGGCCTCCGAGAGACGACAGCTTCGGTGGTGGTCGTGGCTCGTTCGGTGGCGGTCGTGGTGGTGGCCGAGGAGGCGGACGCGGAGGCTTCGGCGATCGCGGCGGCAGAGGTGGACGGGGAGGTCGAGGCGGCTTCTCTGACCGTGGACGTGGTGGCTCCAGAGGTAGGCAGTGACGCTTCACATGATGGTCTCATGACAGACGCTAATATGTGCAACAGGTCGAGGAGGAGCTTCTACCAACCGTGGAGGATTCGGCGACTTCCAGGGCAAGAAGGTTGCATTCGACTAGAGCATGATGGTTTCGTCTGCGCGCTGTACACAGACAGTGGGATTGTTCACATGAAGACGACATGAAAGTCACACACTGCAAAAAGTTTTCCCAGGCGTTGGTCTGTACTTTTAGACGACGAGAGTATCGGTGCTGTTCGACACTGCGGGCTGGCTAATAATGCAATTGCTGTCTCGTACTAGGAGGTATCTATCGCACGTGTTACCGCATGGTGAAGATGATTTCGTCGACTCTCCTGCTCATCACCTCGTAGTGTCACGTGCTCGTGCCGTGCGGAGATGTTGGACCCTTGGGCTCTCGGAAGCCTGAAGGAATGCAGGCAGGGCAGGGCACAATCAGGCATTCAGGCCAAGACCCTGTGGGGGGAGGAAGGGAGGGGCTGAAGCCTGATTGAGACGAGACAATCCATCATCTCTCACGCTCATCCCTCATCCCACCCACGCACGCATGGCATGTCACGATCACATGGAGACTCGCTGATCCCTCTACACCGCCCCCAGCGCGAAACAACTGTGCACTTGTTCCCACTGAACCTCTCTCGCCCAGCTGTTCTGTCTGCTTCTGACTGCTTCTGACTGCTTCCTCTGTCTTGCTCTCTCTTTCTTTCTCTCTTTCTCTCTCTCTCTCTGTTTGTGCTGCTGCTGTTGACCCGCTCCGTTAGGCAGTTGCGACTCAAGCCCCGCCCGACATCGGCTTCCACAAGGACCCCAGGGCAGCTACCTCCTACCTCCTACGTGTGCGCCTGCCACCTGGCACGATAAGGTATCCATCCTCAGGCAGGCTAACATTGCTACACCACCCTCCATTACTAGGTACCTTAGGTACTCACCACGGCGCTTGCGAATACAACAAGTCTCACGTCTGACGGGGTCACTGGAGACGGAATGAATAATATCAACTCCCACCCGCCGCACTCAAGCGACCACTGCCAGCGCCCGTCCGGTCACGCGTCCGCTATGGCATCACGTCCCACGTCGCTTGACCGGCGCACGCGTCCAGAAGGTGAGTCGTCGAAGAGAGGTTGATGGGTGCGGCAAGCCACTACTGCTCTTCGTGCTCGCAAGCCAAACGTGCTCCTGCATTTGATCGACCTTGGCTGGCTTCGCAATGGCCTACTTGTACCCTCCTCGCTATCAGTGGACTGACTTCTACGATACAGTCGACTCTTGGGTCGAGATTGCCTCTCAGCCATCGTCATCGTCCCTGTCATCGATCGGTGACGATATAGTCACCACTGGCCTGCGAGTACGGGGCGATCAACGAACCAGAAGGCGTCGAGCGCGGCAACCTGGTGCACCCACTCCTTTGAATGTTGTCAGAACACACAGTCTAGGCGGAACGAGTAGCCAAGAAGAATACGAAGAGAGTGAAAGTGAATCGGATAGAGCCATGACCTCTTCCAACGAAGGACCCGTGCTAGCTGCCAATACTTTTCCTTCACAGAGAGCAGACGGAGCTTCGGCACTACACTCCTCAGCATCCGAAGAGGAACGTGCGCGAGGATCTGATGACGATGACGAGAACAGGACGGCCATCAATTACCCCATTCGCCATGAGAACTGCTTCACGCCTCTGCCTAACGCCTTCTCTCACCCTCCTACCGGCCAACGGCGGGACTCGATGCAACAAGTGTCGGGATCGTATCTTCCAGCTGCGCCAGCACATCGCCCAGCAGCGAGGCACTTGTTTCCCGCAGCGACAGAAGCACGACGGCTGAGCCATGTGCCTCAGAATCCCTTGTCTCCTTCCTTCAATGCTGCAGTCGAGCACGATGAAGCCCTGAAAGCCAGTTTGCAGAGTCTGCTGTCTGTTGCAGCTGCTGCTCGTGGTTTGAAAGGCGAGGGCAAACATCCTACTTTAACATCTGCGCCACTGCGAAGCAACCGAATAGATCCAACGACGTTTAGAATAATACCACAGTCCGCCCTTGAAAACACACCTTCTCCGCAAGTCCAAGAGCCTACGTTCAAGCCGACAATAAGACGGACGTCCACGCAATCCACTGCCACAACCTCTGATCAAAAGGAGGGCAAGCGGAAAGCGGTCGTCGGGAGAAATTCAAGTCGTGAACGAAGATCGCTGAAGAAAGCCAGGCGATCCGAATCACGAGAGGATTTGCATGTGACGCCTACCTTGCTGACCTGGGTAGTCTCGGCTGGAGTCGTGGTGTTCTTGAGTGCTTTGAGCTTTAGTGCAGGCTACAGTGTAGGAAAGGAAGCAGGACGAATTGAAGCTTCGGGTTTCGCGGCTGACGAGCAGCTACGTTCTTGCGCGAGGGAGGCAGGGCGCTCAAGTCTTGGTCTCAAGAGATCTCTGGCGAGGAGTGCGATTTAGGTCGGAGTGTTGCATTGTGCGCAAGTTGCAGCGAGTGATGAATAATGGTCTAGGATGCATTGCATGATGGGAATTGATTTGAGCACACATGGACAATGGAGAAGATACCCTTTCGGGATGACGGGACATTTAGCAGGCGTTGACAAGGAGGCAAACAAACGTGCTCGGTATACATGTAGGTGGCGGTCGAGGTCGCCTATTCATTCAATGGGCAGAAGTTTAATCACACAGTACAACTCTTCCATGACGCTCCCAGGAGGTTGGTAACGACTTTCTATCGCTACTGCCACACCTAGGTACGTACATGGGGAAAAAGAAAGAAGAAGGAAGAAGAAAACGGGTGGTGGTGAAATCAAGCAAAAGTATGCCACGCGTAACATTTGATGAGAAACTGAAAGCGGGTAAGCTATCGAAAAATGTGAAACGTTGGGAGAGAGAGAAAGGAATGTGGGTCTTCAACAACTGGATCATGCCATTAAACGGTAGGTACGTAATCTTCCTCGTGGAATCATCTTCCCTCCTGGCAACAACCACAACTATGTCACAAAGAATGCAAATATGCAGACGCGAGTCTCCGCGGCGCAATGCCATGCAATGCAAGAAAAAGAAACAAAGCATGCACCACCCTTTCAAACTCCGCGCTGCTCCAAACGCTTGCTGTCGGATCACCCGACTGTGTTCTCTAAAACATTATAGGCCATGCCATAGTTCACTCCTCCCTTTCCCGACTTGCAAAAAAGTCGTACTGAGGCACGGGTAGCTGTTTCTTCTCCCCAAGAATTGTTCATATGCACATGTCGAAATCGTAAACCAAACTTTCATTCTATCATCCGTACCCTCCCTCTATGAACGAGATCCATCTCAAAGCATGGCGATGGCGAGGACACCGGCAGCAAGGCCGAACAGCTCACTGCGCATGGAGGGGATGGTGGCGGCACCAGTGTATGCCATGACGGAGGGAGTAGCAGAGACCTTGGTGGCGTTGGTAGGAGCCTGGATCTGGCCGTCAGGAATCTGGCTGACGACGTAGCCGGAAGGAGTGGCACTGGCAGTTGGTGCCTGGATCTGGCCATCGCCAATTTGGGTGACAGGGGATCCAGTGGTGGTTGGTGCCTGGATCTGACCGTCTCCGATCTGTGTGACGGGAGCACCAGTGGCAGCAGTGATTTGGCCGTCGCTCATCTCCCTGATAGGCGTGCCGGTTGGGGCTTGAACTGTTCGATTGTCAGTAATGGGCCATGGGACATGAAATGCGGCAGGCACGTACTCTGACCATCTCCAATTTGCGTGACAGCTCCTGTGCTGGCTTGGGGTTGACTGGATACAGGTCAGCGAATCGAACACAACAGTGTCTATCGACTCTGATGACTTACCCATCTCCGATCTGGTTGACTGGCTGAGGAGAAGCAGTAGGCTGGCCATCAGGCATGACGGAAGCGGCACCAGAAGCGGCACCGCCACCGTTGATAGCCTCGATGTAGATGGGAGTGCACTGGGGCTCAGTGGCCTCGTCGTACAGGTTGTAGAAGGTGCCGCTCAAGCATTGCTGGAAAACAACATCGCTACCGATGGCCAGGGTGTTGTTTTGGCAGACAGACCACCCAGCAGTGTAGATAGCGCCGGTTTGGGCAGGGCCATCGAACTGGAATTGACGGTTGGCGGCAATGTAACCGGTGCGTCCTTGAGCATCCTTGAGGACACCGCCAGAGAGAGTGAGGATCAAAGCACCACCGCCCGACTCTCGCTTTTGCTTGGCAGGGGCGGTCACATTGACGACCTGAATCTGGAAAGTGCCGGGGTAGTCGCCCGAGCAGCCAGCAGGAGCAGAGGTTGACGGAGTGATGTTCTCGGTGACTCCTTGAGGAACTGCAACGGCAGCAGCGACGGCCGCGAGGGCAATGGGGGCAATGGCGTAACGCATGTTGTGGATGATGTGGTGGGTTGTGGTTGATTACGGTAAAGTACGGTATTAAGTGCTTCTGGTATATGGTACAGCGAAGCGATGATCGGGTCAAACAGGTAGCGAGTAGTGGTCCTGGCGAAGGGTGGTGGTGGCGGGCGATAGACAGCGAGTGTAAGGTCTATGAGGTGCAAGATGGCCCGACGGTGGCAGCAGCAGTCGGAGGAGGATATAATATGCAAACGGACGGGCGAGGGAAGTGGGATTGTTGTTGCTGGTAAGCGAGGAATGTGAGAGGTATTTAATGTGCAGCACAGGCGGGTCCACAATCTGTCTGGTGCATGCATGTGATGGGAGGAGGGAGGAGGGATGCTTTGGGAGATGGCTGGAGCGCCCACGCTACTGTACCGCCGCTATGGCCATTACGGCGCAATGGGAACGGGGCTTGCGTGTCTCCTTAGCAACAACAACCTACTTTCTCTTTCTCTTTCTTAGAGAGGACATGTTGCCGGGAGCAGCAAAGTGTACCCATAGTAGGATCCACTCGCAGGCCCCACCGGGGAACTGGTCGGTCGGCGCGCTAAACTCCCCACGAACAAAGCTCGCTCCCCTTGGCACACTTTGGCTGCTCGTTTTTGCTTTGTCTCACAAGTCAGAATGTGGGCGTAATTCACGATTCCGCTGATCGCAGTTTTAACGACTCCTGCGAGGCTGCCACTCCCCTCTCGTCAGGAGTGACCATGACTAGATGCGGTTGATGTGGGAGGAGGCTAGCTGCATGCATACTGTATGTATGTACCTATGTACAGGCGGCTCTGCGTGAGGCGCCCAAGCCAATAATCCTGCGCTGCCGTCTCTGTCCCTAGTGTGTACTGTATGTTGTAGCCTGCCCTGCCTGCCCTGCCCTGTCCTGCCCTGCTGCAGAAGGCGAGAGACATGGCAGTGGCTGGGCTACCTCCTACTCCTAGCCCTCCTGCCTCCTACTCCTACCTCCTAGCTGTCGACATCATCCCCTTATCTCACCCGACAAGCTTGCCTAAGTGCTCAACCTCGCTGCTGCCAATTCCCCCGCCGCGATCGACCATGTCTGTGCTCAGATTGCAAGCCACACGCTCCGATGCCTGTCACTGCTCAACCGGGATACACTGTCGCAACCTCAACCGGGATAGGGCTGCTCTCACTTCACCTTTCATTTTCTTCATTCTTGTCTGCCGCTATCATAGAGAGAGGGGAGGAAAGAGAGAGAGAGAGAGAGACAGCAATCTGCTCTGCAAAAACTGTACAGCAAAACGAGTCGCCCGGTCCGGTCCCATAGCTCGAGTGTGTGAAAAACGTGCCAATGCCTCAAAATCTTTTCCCGTTTCTTCGGGCCCACCTCAACAAGAAAACATAAAAAACTGCCGTTCTCATCTTGTGTTGGTCTGCTCGGCCATGGGAACCCCCCAACAACCAACCAACCAACCAACCAACCAACAACGGACGACTCGCGCGGCCAGCGGGCTCAATAACGATTTGCAACGTGGGCGGCCGCCTGCCTCCTCTTTCTCCAGAAAAGAGAGTTTCTCTTTCTTTTTTTGCGGCTGGAAGGTCATTCTACCTCCTAAACGAACGCACTATCACCTCCTAGTAGGTAATAATAATAAAAAAGTGCAGTAGGAGGTTACAGTAGTTCCCGGGAATGTGTGCACACCTTCAGGTACCCGCCCGCCGCGCTTGGGGCCTTGACTCGTTGTTGGCACTTGGCACATGAAATGGCACATCTGGTGGAAATTCGTTTGGTATTCTTTGTTGTATCCCTTTCCTTAGGTACCTCCTACCTCCTACCGTAGGCTGGAAATGCCGCCCCGCCGCACCTTCCGATGTTTTTGTTTTGTTTTTGTTTTTCTTTTGGAAAAAGATCGCCGAGATTATGGGAACTTGACCTCCTTGGCAGAGAGTTTTGACACATGCATACATGTCAGGTACCTACCTACCTACCTAGGTAGGTGGGAGGACTATCAAAGCTGCCCGTGCTTGTAAACTACATGTACATGCACATGCAATGTACCTACCTACAGTACCTAGCTACAGTACGCTCACTTGCGAAAGCTTGTCTACAAGGTATATGTAAGTATATATACGAGGTATATTGCCTCTTGTTGTTGTTGTTGTTGTTGTTGTTGATTTGTTGATTTGTTGATATTTGTCATTCAACTGATTGATCGTTCACTACAACGTTAGGTTCTTAATCAATCACACATTTATTCACCTACCTACCTACCTTACCTTACCTACATGTACCTACTCATCCAAAACGGCCGGATACAAAGTCAAACATCACTGTGAACCTTATATACATACCTACTACCTACTACCGTACGTACCTCCTACCTCCTAGTAGGTACGCCGCAAGAGGGCAGAAAAGCGGACTTTTTTGTTTTCTTTTCCTTCTCTTTCTCTCTGTCTCTCTCTCTCTCTCTCTCTCT